>JXXB01023630.1:0-10323 GCA_000956275.1 Anopheles koliensis | reverse complement strand
TGGAGCCACATCGGCGGCCATCAGTCCGAGGACCGCGGCCAAACTGATCACCGAGCTCGAAACGACCGGCACCGGAGGAGGAGGAGGCACCGGAGAGCAGCCGCTCGATCTCAGCGCTAAGCCGGGCACTTCCGGCATGACTTCCCTGCTCAGCAGCATGATGGATCCGAAGAACATGTACAAGTAAGTGAAACGCCATTTTATTACATCCTTTTCCTTCCCCGTCCCGGGGCACGTTCGCGCAGATGTAACACGCCGACTGCCGACTTTCAATTTGTTTCACTCCTCCGGGATCGTCTCCGGGGCCGGGGTGAAATCGAATCGAAAGTCGATCGATCCACCGAACGACGTACAAATTACTCAACGAGTTACGGGCGACTCAAGCGGGTGTCGTCCACGGCGTCCATTTTTTAATTGAATTTTTCCCGCTCCCGCACCATCACAAACATCGCTGCGTTTTCTCCTGCGTTTCCACTGCCGGGGAGGAATTGAAATTCGATACTCCACACCCGTTGACCCATTATAGGGGCAAAAGCGGTGCAAAGATAATGAAAATATACTGACTGCCGATTGTTTTCCCATTTTCCCGACCGAACCTCGAATGTCACAGTTCGCTCTTTGTGCCCGGGACCGAAGACGATGGCTTCGCGTTAAAAGCGGCCTTCGCTGCCCCTGACCGTCGCTTCTCGTGTTGTGTGGTGGAGCCGAATGGAGAATAATAAAAAAATCCCATAACACCGTCCACCCACCGCCTTTCCTGATGATCTCGGGAGGCAATCGAGCGATAACGATTCGATTGATTGGTTTTGATTCACTTCAGCTTCTAGCATGTGTGGGTGAGTGGGTGGACGTGTGTTTGCAGCGCTATTTTGGTTCACTGCACGTCCAAGCACCCATTGGACGGTAGCTTTACGTAAGATAGAGAACAAAACAAAACATCCTACCTCCCGAAACCTGTTCCCAATTAACACCGCTTTCTCATTAACACCTTCAACAAGGTTAGAGCGCTGTTCGCGCCGTTCAATTTTGCCACCTTTCTTCGGCGGAGGGTGGCAAGAGATTGAAAATGAAAATTCTACCCTGCCAGTCCCCCGCCAGGATCGCGAAACCGGATGCGATGAAACTGCAACCGATCGAAGCGACACAAAAGATAAGCGGCACAAAACTCCATTAGCAAGGAAAAGAGTGATTTCTATCCGGTGCGCGCCGAGGTATCGTGATCACTTGCTATCGATGGATAAATTTTTAATTAGTAATTTGAACGCCCCAGCTGCAACTGCTTACAATAAAAGGGACAACGCGTTGCCGAGCTCTCCCTTCTGTGTGTGTGTGTGTGTCTGGTTGCTTGAAGAAAAAGAATACAATGGAAATCGGCCATTGCATGCAACGTGCATCGGCTGCACGTTACGATACACTTTTTCTCGGGCTACTTTTTTAATGGAAATGGAAAGAATGAATGGTCCGGGAAGTTATCGAGGGCCTCCTTCAGAATGCACTAGTCGGATGCTGAGTGCGAGAGTGGTGTTTGATTTGAAGAAGGTTGCCGTTCTTATTCCTGATACGAATCTCTTACTTTTTAATAGTATCAGCATAAGGCGAATTTGATACGAATGCCTTAGATATCTTCCGAGCATGCACTTACTAACGACTTTTTCATCGTTTTTGGGAAACAAGGTGCATAACAATCAAATATAAAACATCGAAAACGTTCTCGATTTGGGTGAAAATAAGCACCGTTTGATTCATGTAAAATAAAATGAAGTTCTTATAAAGAAATTAAAGACAATTGTCTCTTAAGTTTCATGTTTAAGTATATCTAAAACTGTTATGCTTCACGACTCGTTTGAGGAAGTGTAGTCAATAGAATTTTAAATTAAAATAACATTTGAATATTATGGAACCGATAGGAAAGAAGAAATGGAAAAGGAGAGTCATTATTTTTCTAATCTTTCACCTCCTAGAGGGAAAAGGAGAGACATTAATTTTCTAATCTTTCACCTCCTAGATGATAAATCCCAATTTCACGTGCATTTTATTAATATAAAGTAACTCTAGCTTTCACCCATCAAACGATTGCTCTTCACACATAAAATTGGTGCCCATTTAAGGGGCATGAAAAATGGTTTGCCTTACAGGATCCAACACCCAGGCTGACAGCTGGCCGTGATTTTCTTACCGAAAAATCGGTAAACTTGCTGAAGGCTGGAAGGGTTGGTGACACGTTTCCTTTGGCCAGATTTTCGCTCCGAGTCGTCAGTCGTTTGTCATAGCCGCATTGAGATGCAGCACCGTCGACAAACGCCATCCAGCATCACGCTTGCCTGCTGCTGCCGCTGCCGCTTTCGACGATGGCAATGTACTCCAATTGACCGAATGCAAATGCACATGCACCAAACGAAACTAAACGCAACGGAAAACAACAACAACAGCAGCAACAGCCAGCCACACAAAACGTACAATCTTACATCTGCCGAGCATTCACGTCACGTCACACTATCATTTCATCCCATATGCGGTGCCCAACCCGACTCCAAAATACCGCAAAGTTCGTTCACATGTGCCGTTCTAACGGGCGCTCGTGGAGGGAATCTTTTCGGTGCAGGTTTGGAAGGCTTTCCCTTTTCCCTGCTCGCTCTCTCCCTGCCGTTGCACCCCGAGACCGGCGTTAGGGCGGCAGATGCGCGTGTGAGGTTAATTTGCCGCCAAAATAATCATCATGAACAAAAAAACGAGGGCAATAACAGTAATAATAATCATGTTTGCGAAACGGAGCACCACTGCTGAAAAGCGAAGCGAAACAAAAAAGAACCCAAAAAGCCAAAGCCCAGCAAAAGCAAAAGGAAACGAAACGTAACGAACAGGGCGGGAGCGGGAGCACGTGAAAAGATGCACCCAGATGCAACACGTTGACACGAACGGGAGCGGGAACCGAATGTGTCAAAAAAAAAACTTGTGTTCTGCACTTATGCACTTCGGCATTATCCCTTTCATATGCGCTTCCACTTTCACCATGCCCTTCGGGGCGCTGGATGAGGGGCATGGCATGGGATGGGCATCTTGTCCTTGTGTTTTTGTTTTGTTGCGTTTCGCAACCCGAAATGTATCCAGCCCCCTGCGGGGATTACGGTAACCCTTCCGCTGTTTTTTTTTTTGTTTTTTTTATTCGTCCCATACTTTGCTTTCCGCCCCGTTTCGGGGGTTTCCCCTTTCGGTTGTTTTGTGCCATAATTTGCCCTTCCTCCTTCTTCTCTCTCGCTCTACCCCACCCATATATCCCCCGGCCCTATCTTCACGATCAGAACGGGTGACTGCAAAATTCGCCGTCGTTGCCAAAACCCACCACCAACCGGGTCATTGCTCTCGAGCTCGCTTTTCTCTTAACTTTCCTTTTCGTTTGCTTCGGCAACCCCTCGCCCAGCTGTGGGGAATGACGAAATAAACAGGAAAAAAAATGAAAGCAATCAGAAAGAATTACAATATTTACGGTGCATCGAGAAATGAAGCGCTCAAATTTATCCCATCGTACCGTTTCGGCAGAACTGTTGGGGCCTTCGTTTGAGTGCGTTTTGTGCTGCGTTTGTGTCACTCCCATATGGTCCAAATTTATGTTACTGACAGAGCGACCTCTTCGAGGGAACATAATTCAAGAGTTTTTTGCCACCCGTGCTTGCTGCTTTAATTAACAGAAACCATCTTTAAAGAACTTTTTGATTGCAAAATTTAAATTTAAATATTTGTTTGGGTTTCCTTGCTACCCTGTAAAATACGATCGCTAATAAAACTAACATTAACCGCATCCGCAACTCCCTCGCGGCGATCAGCTTTATTTGTTCTTTCACACCGCAGATGGTGCGTAAACCTCGGCACAATCTGTTTCTCATTTATTTTGAGCAGTTTTTACGAGAGTTGAAAGAAAGTGTGCCCATACTCGCTGGAAGAAAGGCTGATCGTTCGCATTCGCAGCAAGACCGAAGCAAATCTGTTGTCAGTTTTTTGTGGCTTGATCTCCTCCTGAGAGACAAATTAGTAACACCACAATTTTATGCAACTGTGCAAATTGTCGGGATTTACGGCTCGAGTGATCGTCGTGAAAATGAGCGTTATGGAATATGACAAATTATGTGATTCGTGGCGACGGATTTCCTTTTTCCTGGGTGCCAGCTGCCGAAACAGTAATTTAATTTGACATCAAACAATCTCCGATCTGTTGTGACATTTGATTTGATGCGACAACAACTTTGTGACAATATTTAAATATGAAAAACACCTATCAAGGTGATTTTTGATTATGTATGCAGTTTTACTAAATGTTCCAGTTTAGTTTTCCGGTAGTTTAGCGAACAAAAAATCAGATTTTTACAAAAAGTATGCTTCAAATACGAACGATAGCATCGAAAACTGAGGATAACCTGAAAACAATACTTATTTTCCAAAGGGTTTCTTCACTGTTTCTTTACAACACTTTTGATCGACTTTTTATCAAACTCCTCGTTCTTGAAATTTTTACCATAAAAGAGAGAAAATATCTCGATTGAACTTGTTTTTTCTTGAAACAACAAATGATAAATTTTCAGCTTTTTATAAATGTTTTATGAACCAGAGAGCTCATGGCTTTTTGTCGCTGGTTACAATACACTTTTCACTACACAGAACCCGTTCCATTTCTTCGCTATTATGTTTTAATAATAAATGTTTCATGAAGAATGGAACATTCTGATAATGTGTAATAATTTCAGTTTCACATTTTTCCGATACCTCGATTCGGCTCCAGTGAGAATGAAAACCTGTTTTCTAAGAACCCAAGTCACCGTGACAATTGTGCAGAATTAATATAAACAAACTAACCTGAGCTGAGAAGCGCGACAAACGGGTTCGGCGAGCTTAAACAAAAAACAAGCCCATTCAAACTATGCTTTTTAGTTCGTTTAGTTTGACTGGAAACTGTTTGCACTGATTGGAGTATTCTTTTCGCGACATCATATTCTGTACATTCATCGTCAGTATCACCAATGATTTATTCGTTTCTATGAAGTAGTTTTGCAGTAGTGGCATATGTTTTTTTTTTCATCCTTCCAAACGCTTAAAAACACACCATCAGTTCCAATAGGATGTTTGTACCATCAAAAGAATTTTTCTATTGTAAATGCGAACGCGCATACGAGTTGACGGGGTTAAAAAAATCTATGAAAAGCTATACGCTATTGTTTCTAGCCGTTAATTGAATGATGCACCTGTCGGAATTTCTCTCTTTTTCAACATTTTATTTCCTTTTTTTGTATTTGTTGCTGCTGATGGTTGCTGCTTTTTTACGCGTCCATCATCCCACCGGCTCGTCGACAAAGCCTTCTATGTTGGTTGTGCAGCCCTAACAAACACACGCATACACGCCTCCACCATACACACAACCCGGGTATTGGTCCGGGTGACACGACGGTGTGAACAAAACAGAATCGTTGAAAAGAATTCTATGGATTTGCAACCATATTTTTGTAGTTTGGGTTTGCGTTTTTTTTATATTTTATACATATTCCCGTTTTTTCCATATCCACACCGAGAGAGTTTTGCAAAATCGGTTCACAAAATAATCATTTCCTCCTCCGCGGTGTCACTCTCGCTCTCGTAAATCGCTTTTTATGATTTTTCCAAACTCGATTCGCACCTATTTTCATTTGCACTTTGGCGGAAGCAATTCGCACCGGATGGACTTCAATGCGTTTTGATAGAATGGATATTGAAAGTGTGTGTGAATGAGAAGGAGAGATAGGGAAAGAGAGAGAGCGGGAAGAGAGTGGGAGAAAAAATGCAATGGAATATATAATACAAACACAGCTCGTGCGTAATAAATAAAAAATATTTATGCACCAGTGTATTCCAATTAGATACTCCGGATGGGATGGGATTTTGTGCATTTTTTGTCTTTATTCGTGTGCGTGTGTATGTGTCTCACTCTTTCCTGCCTCATTGTCCATGGGATCAACCCCGAAAGAGGTCACACAAATGATCGCTGGGTGCAAAATGCTTTTCTAGGCACTGGATGTCATTGCAAAACCAGCCATGAAAGCAATAACAAAAATAAAACATCCCGTTTTGAATGGATTTTTTTTTTGTTTCCTTTAACTAATAGAAGATAAGTTTGGAGCGAAATTTAAATGCGCATGATGCTCTATGGATGCATACCAAGCCGATCCACACACACAGCCGCAAAGACGAACCCATCAAGCAAACACTTCACACCGCGTTCGCGTATTCTATTTCGCTGCTATCGGCCACTTTCTGGCGTGAAATCTCTGCCCCAGCTTAACATTCGCGGAAAGCGTAGTCAAAATAATGTACGACTCGTGTGTCGGTTCGCCACAAGCACACCGGAGTTTCGGAAAGCGCTCGACAGGCACAATTTGCGGTGTTAGCCAGAAAGTAATACGAGCATCTGCGCCGGCTGGAGCTCATTTCGGGGAAGAATTATCTCTCATTTTCGCAACCGAAAACCGAACCGAAACCCAAGCAGGCGGGCTGAAGATATTTTCTAAACAGTTGGGTTTTTTATTTATATGCAATCGCACCCTGCGAGATGGCGCAGATGGTAGGAAAGCTGGCCCGGACCCGGCGTTGCTGGACCTTTGAGCGAACTTTGATCTCTTTCCCGTGCCCTCCATTGCGCCTTGGCAAGAAGCACAACGTAAATTGTTAACGCAGCGTTCGACGAGTTCCCTTGCCGGTGCCGGGCCGGATGCCGGATCAACCACCGACGATCGGTTGGTGGCCATCAAATGTCAGCGACATTACGAAATGCCACTTGCGTTTCGCGCCTTCATCGCGACACGTTGATGCGAGAGGACTTACGTACGTATGGAGCGGCGGCGACGACCTCGCGACTCTCGCCCATCGCCCGTCGTCGTCATGGTGACCTTTTTCGAGTTGATTCGTTTTCTCGCACACACTCGCGCGTGTGTCTGTGTGTAATTTTTTTTTCCTCCTCACAAATCGCCTGGAGTTATTTTTTACCGTCCTCTAACCCTCTTCTCGCCGTCGTAATATTTGAATCGAGCGCCGATGACACGCATGTTTGTCCGCGATCTTTGGACAAAGAAACCGGCAAGGGCCAGCCACGGCAGCAGCAACAAAAAAGCCACGAGATTGAAACGGAAAATCCTGCCAACGGGAGCGAGCGAGAGCGAGACAGGGACAAGCACGCACACGGAGCAGCTTGTTGCTTATACCGCATCGCATCGAATAGTGGTGCGTTGCATTACTGCAATTTTAATCGAAAATTACCCCACCCCAATTCAGCCCACCGGCCCAACCCAACGCCGAAGACGCTCGAAAGATATGGACGGACGCGCGCGCGTCCGAGGGGTTTAAAGGCGAGTACGCGAGTTTCATAAATAATAAATCTGACCTTAAAATATTTAATCACATCGATTCGCCATCCTAACCGGAGGAGAAGGGCAAAGGCACGTTGTGCATATGTATGTGTGTGTGAGTACGTATGTGTTTGTGCGTGTGTTTTTGTGCATTCGTGTGTCTCGCCGCAAAGCAACAAAACAACACTCCGCGCTAAGACTCGCGCGACCGAAACGCGATGAAGGGGAAAACATGGATCCGACGGACGGCAATCCAGCGTTATGCTGTTTTGTCCGCTTTTCCTCCCGAGCGCTCCGGAGCCATCTCCGACGCGCAGGAAGGGGGAACAAAAAAGAAAACAAGTCGCAAGGATCTAGTCGACTGCGTCGAAATAATTTATCACCACGACCAGATTTGACAACGGCATTGACCGGCGCCCTTCCCGTCGTCGTACATTTTGGGGATGCAATGAGGCGGTGATGCGATTTGCTGCTGACCGACCGACCGAAATATGGTGGTTTAATTATAAAGCAGGCATGTCATCACGTTTTCATCTCGTTTGGCAAAGTTTCCTCCGGAGGGAGAGGCATGCACTACATTCAAGATGTGTCATTCTCTGGGGACCTTTTGGGCAAATTGTGCATGGTTTCTTATCAAACCAACGAACTGGGCTGTCGATAAGGGAAATTAGTCGGGATGTGATCAGTGATGTTTTTTTTTTTTAAATCCTTTAAACATCAATAGAGAAATCATACTTGTTAATACAAGTTTCCGTTAATTTCGTGAAGCTTCAATATTAAAAAATGATACTGTTTATGGGACAATTATTTCACAATCAAACATATAATATTATATAATGATATTCAAATACATTCTATAAGAGTTTTTCTAACAGAGAGCTTAAAAATGTAAAGCGAGCCAAATTAAATTATTTATCTATATAAATGAATAAATATAAAATACGTTTTTTTCCGATCAGTTCAATGGGAACTATTGTCGAAAACCTGTTTATAGTATAAATCATTGCCTTCATTGCATTGAATACCTTCATTTGCTAGAGTATGTTTTCGAGCTAATATTTTAAAAAAATATTTCTATCCACGGTATCCAATCGTCCATGGTTCCATAAAGTAATTATTCACATTCGTTTACATATGCATATTACATAATATCATAATATGCTCATGTAAACGAATGTGAATAATGCTTTATTTTAAGCTATTTTCATGGAAGATGCAAAAAACTATATCTTCTTCATGCTGTCCCTCAAATAGTTTGAAGTTCATACCAAATTTATACGTTATTTTTTGCTATATTTTATCAAATGCACACGCAAAACTAAGTACGCACACTAACAGCATGAAACCAGCCCTCAATTTTCCCCCCTAATTTTCCCATAAAATTTACGCTTTACCAATACGTCCGCAAGACGCTTGCCGAGTGCCATTTCTTACATAACACATCCCCTAACATTCGCTAATTCGTAAAAATCGTCACCATGCACCATCGTCCCACGTGCGACGCATACCAAAAATCGATCCGTCACCCAAAAAAAAAAAAACGACAACATGACTTTTCCCGGACGACTTAAACCACACTTACACCCCATGCACGGAAAACTGCCACCACACTGGCACTCGAGAAAACGTGTCATCAAATTTTCATAAAAACACACCTCCACTGCACGCCGATGTAAGTCCCACCCCACCGTCCTTCCCTCCTCCACACGCCCGATCCCGGGAAGGTTAATGAACTTGCCGAACTTCCGTTCAGACCAAACTGCATTCGCTCGCTGCTCCTGCTGCTAGTGCCGCTGGTTTGAAGAAAAAGAAGCCGAATCTTCAAAGGTGCGCCCCACACGCCAGACACGTTGCGACAACGGGCCTCAGCCGTCCTCGAATGCATTTCACTCGACGAATGCAACGAATACACTCGCCGCCGCTTCCCTGCCGCTGCCGCTACCGGACGCTGCCGAAACCTCAGCAAACTCATCGTCAGCAGCAGCAGCAGCAGCAGCTCAATCCTTTTCACGACGCGCCGCGTCGTACGTAACCGCTTTGCTGTGATTGAAAACTGCGGAAGGAACTTCCTTTTGGGACGGTCCTTCCTTTTATTAGCTCGACAGAAAGAAGAGCCTGCTGCAGGAGGAAGCACGCGGAACGACGGGCAGGAAGGAGAAGAAAAAGCAAAGCGAAAATTGCATACACGATGCAACTCGCACACATGTATGCCTGCGAGTCCTGCCTTTATTTTTTTTTGTTTTTTCGTCGCCGTTTCGATCGGGGAATTCAGATTCATGTCCTCCTCCTGTGGCTGCACAGTGCATTACACACTGAATGCAAATTCAGCTGAATTTGCTGTCACCAACACACACACACATGCACACATACAGGAGCTCATGTGTGCATGTGCGAAATTTGAACAAAAAAAAACATCCGTTGCACACATCGCCCCTTGTGTCTGGCGTTCAACGGCAACCCCGCAATGTTTGGATGCATTTCTGACGCAAAGAACGGAAGGGTCCGCGAGAAAGAAAAAGCCAACCAAGTTCTCATCAAAATTTTAAACTTACACCAAACCCTGGACCTGAACCCGAAACGCTTGCCGTACGTGCGGAGCCGGGAGCCGGGTTTCTCATTAGCCCACCTTGATCGTCTATTGCCGATACCGAACTGTTCGATGCAGAAAAGTGCATTTCCATTTTCTGTCCCCGAGGAGCATGTGTGTGTGTCCCCTGTAAGCGACGTAAATACCGAAGAATTATCGTACACGACGAACCCTGCACGACGTCATCCACCAAAAAAACTCGCTTACACTCTCACATACTCCAGTGCCACCTTCGATTGTGATTTTTCCACGCTCGCATCGCTCCTTGTATGCTTCTTTGGCACGACCACTATGGTTTTTTTCCCCGCAATCGTTCATTCATTTACAGTGCGTAAGTGTTGGTGATGATTTTTTATTTCTAAAGGACGCTTTTTT
>JXXB01023568.1:0-13672 GCA_000956275.1 Anopheles koliensis | reverse complement strand
TGTCAATGGCTACTGTTTGCGATCGAGTACTTACCTCTCCTTCGTATAACCGAGCTTCGGTTCCGTGTAGGTCATGATGTCCTCACGCGTCCATTCCGGGTTCTGCTCACCGCACAGCATCTTGCGTATCTCGTCCGGCGTAAATGCGGCCAGCTTGTTGAGCGTAAACACCTCGCAGAAGCCACGGTGGAATGCGGCCAGCTGCTTGGCGATGCCCTCCTGCAGGCAGAACGCGATGGTCAGATTGCAGTACTCCTCCACGTTGTTGATCGTGACGTCGATGTTGGAACCGTTCGGGAGCAGATCGGCCGAGGCGTAGCCGTAGTTTTTCGAGCTCGGCAGGTAGGTGAAGGTTAGCGCCAGGTCCTCCAGCGCCACACAGCCCGTTTTGGTGTTGAGTTTCAGCTCGCTGATTTGCTGCAGTTTCTCCTCCGAGCAGAGCGTATCGTTCTGTTCGATGTTTTGCTTCTGCTGCACCAACTCCTGCAGCTCGCGCAGGAACTGATACCGGATGGGGTCGATCTCCTGCAGGTTCTCCTGCGACAGGATGCCATCGAACCACGCGCCCTCACTCGTCGCCATCTTGGATTGGTACGAGTCGACGAGCAGATCCCGATCGCGGTCGCTTTCCTCCGACACGATCGAGGAGATCATAATATCTTCGCTCAGCGCTCCGGCGGTTTTGCCCGCGCCGGGGAACGGAGACGATGTCCGAGCGATGGAACGACTGTGGCTGAGCAGCTGCAGGAAGCTGTTGGACAGCGGTAAATCCACTAGCCTGTTATCCTGCAGTACCTTCGCCAGAAACACGCCCAAGAACCAGAAGTAGTTCGAAACAATGTCACAGATGTCCGAATCCTGGGGCAGCGGAGCCGGGAACAGGCCCGTCGAACGACGCACATAGTATCCGACCGGTTTGCCGCCCTCGCCGAGGTCGATCAGTTCGTCCTCGATCAGCTTCGGTTCCTCGTCATCACACAGCCACATGCCCAGGTCGCTTCGTTGTAGTTCGGCCGCCACCAGTGCGTAGAACTCGAGCGTTGGCCCAAGCCCGGTACCTTCCTCACCGACAAACTCCACCTCCAGCACCGACTTCCGGTTGCAGTGGACCTTCATCACCTGCTGGGCCCAGTCGAGCAGGTTCTCCCCGCGCGGGACCTTCACACGCTCGTGCTTTAGTCGCCCGACGCGGTACTCCTGCTGGTCGGCGTGCCGCGGACTCAGCCCCGGAGCACGCTGACGTTCCAAACTAACGTCACGCTGCGACTGCAGCCAGACGATACTGCGCGAGGCACCGAAAGCCGTACAGCTGAAGTAGAGCTGGCGTGTTTCGAACGGAAATAGGAACGGGCAGGTTTGGTTGTACTCTTCGCACCACTTGGGCAAACTGCCGCTGGACAGAACGAGTGGATCCTGGATCTGTTGCTGCAGTTTGTTGGTAATCTTTTTGCTCATAAACACCTCCGGATTGAGGTAGTGCGATTCCACGTCCGGCATCAGGTTCTTGTCGTTGTTCGATGGAGCCGACGCCAGTGACTGGTTGATGCTGTTTAGCTGCGAGAGCAGCTGCAGGACGTCTTCCACCGAGCAGTACTGCGTACTGCCACCGGTTGGCGCCGAGGACGCATGTGCAGCCGCTCCTGTGCTGGTTCCTCCGCCGGACATGGACGGTGTGCCAGGAATGGGCGAACTTGGCGAAAGTGTCGATCCGTGACTGCGCTGGGAGAAGAGTGAAATGATCGGCGTTGCCCGGCCACCACCTTCCTCTCCGCTGCTGCTAAAGTCTTCCTTCCCACCGGCCAACAGGGAGGAGGACGAACCGGGGCTTGCCTCGCGGTAGATGATCGTGTACGTCGGCTGCCAGATCTTGCGGAACTTGTCCTGCTTCGGTATCGTCGTCTGCAGCATCAGCTCCTGTACCGCACGGAATATGGTCCAATCGGAGTGCGTCAGATCCACCTCCACGTCGTTCACACCGTTGATGTTTGGACCACGCAAAACCAACGAAAGAGTCGGCTGTGGTAATGCGGCGGTGGTCGCAGCATGACTTCCGAGAAGATCGGATGCAACATTTCCTCCCTTGCCCGACGATGACGACGGTTCGGTGGGGTCAACCAACGACGAGTCCACACGCGCACCGCCGCTGCTTCCCGGGGCCGGAATATCGAGATCGCTCGTTTGATTCACGTTCGTCTTGCCGGGGCGCGGATCGAACGCGGGTATGAGAGCGGAAAACTGGCGCTTCAGCACAAACTCATCGTCCCAGGACTTGCGCTTGCCGGCCGTTGGCAGACGATTCTCGAACGTCCGTTCCTCCATGAACGAGAGCAGATTGCGCGACACCATCACCTGCAGGAGCGTGTTGCCCACCTCCTCGTACTCGTCCTCGTTCTCATCGTCGTCGTTTTCGTCCTCGATGTCTTCGTCGTCCTCCAGATCGCCGAGCAGCGTGGGTGCGCGACATTGCTCCAGGAAATCCTCCAGCGACACCTGCTCACTGTCACTCGAAGTCGATGTGAGGCTCATGGTCAGTGCGGGATTAAGTGGATTGACCTGACCAACGCCGACCATGTTGTTGGCGTTATTGTTGTTGCCCGCGGCGTTACCACCACCAACCGCCGATGCACCACCACCGACCGAGGTGTTGTTGTTCGAGGAGGACGAAGCGGAACTGAACAGGCTCGGATAGCTTTGAGCCGTACTGAGCAGCCCGGTGTGGCTGGAGAGTGCCAGCTTCACCAGGCTAGTCACGGAGTTTGGTCCACGAGGGAAAAAGTTGCTGTTGTTCTGTAGCACACCACTGACCAACGAACTACCACCACCGCCGCCTCCACCGCCCCCTCCACCGCCACTGATCAGCTGATTGTTAATCGGTGCTGCGGTTTGCTGCGATGCGGACGTCGAAGACGACGACGACGGATGCGAAGCGTTGTTATTATCGTTGTTGTTGTTGGCGGAGTTTGTTCCACCTCCGGACGTACGACGACGAGCGATTGCCGCGAACGTTTCCAACAAACCCGGCGGTGGCAGTACTTGTACGTCGTTCTGCAACATCGTCGACGAACCATCCTGATGATGGTGGTGATGATGGTGGTGGTGATGGTGATGGTGTCCGGCATTGTTGCCGTTTCCACTGCTGGTCAAGTTCGGTACGCTCACACTCATCGGATTCGCCGAAGAGGGCGCTACGACCGGTACGACGTTTACGCCATCGCTACCGGACACCGATCCGAACAGTCCGTCAACCACACTGATTCCGCCACCACTGCCATCGTCCTGTGAATCCGATGAACCGACGGCTACAATGTTGTTCTTAAGGTTGTTCGTTGCATCGCGTGGTTGCTGCTGTTCCGCCGACGGTTGCTTCGCATCGTTCAGAACTTTCTTGAACGTGTTCGACGTCGTGTTGTTGTACTTCACATCGAACTTATCCGACGACGGTGTCTTTGCGCCCGCCGAGCCCGTCGTGCTGTTGCTTGTGCTCGCTACAAAAATGCTATTCCCGGCACCACCACTGCCAGTCGTGGAGGCGGTGTTCGGTGGAGGAACCGGAGGAAATGCGATCTTTACCGAGGACAGCAAGTTCGATTGGGTGAGCAGCTCCGAGGAAAGGAAATTGTTCGTATTGTTGCGCAGCATGTCCACCCCTTCCCGCATCTTTCCCACCATATCCAGCCGTGTCTGCATGTACGATAAGCCAGCTTTTCCGCAGGTAGCGCTGCTGCTTCCACTAGCGACACTGCTGGCCCCGCTTCCACCGCCGCTGGTAAGATTGATTTTATTGTTCGTCTCGTTGATGTTGTTTGTCTTGTTGTTTTCCTCCGTCGAGGAGGAGGACGAAGAAGAGGAAGAGGATCCCATAAGCACGGGGACACCGCCACCACTACCGCCACTGATGTTGCTCACAAACTGCTGCTGCTGACCGGAGGCTGATGTCGAACCGGTGCCCGCCGTCTGTCCCTTTGTCGGGCCTCCATCGGACAACGAAAGATTCTCCGTGATGGTGGCCAAATCGGAGACCAGCATCGAGGTGCTGCTATTAATCTGCGACAGATCCGGGATGTTGTTGCCACGTTCGCTTAGCGACGAATGAACCGTTACCGACACCTCCTGGTTATTTCCGCCAACCGTCGGGCCGGATGCAGCCACGACCGAGGAAGACAGATCGTTGCTGCTGCCTCCACTGCCAACCGTGGCAAGATCCGACCGTGCCGAAGACAGCACGTTCTCGGTTATCACTTCAACCGCCTGCTTCCAGGAG
This sequence comes from Anopheles koliensis, assembly GCA_000956275.1. NCBI lineage: Eukaryota > Metazoa > Arthropoda > Insecta > Diptera > Culicidae > Anopheles > Anopheles koliensis. Next base: position 9,411 of record JXXB01023568.1, on the reverse strand, counting down.
AGGTTATCTGCCGAGGTCGCTTGTTCCGTGGATGCAACGGACGATCGGTTCGCATCCGTCGTCGCATCCGGCAGACTTGGCGTCGAGCTGGACTTCCTGCTCGTCAGCACGTTCAGCGACTTGTCGTACACCTTCTTCTTGCCCGAACTAGCACCAGTGCCACTGTCCACCATCTCGCACTGATTATTGTTTCCGCCTCCCCCCACCGAGGTGACGGAAACTCCACCACCGGCCGTGTTACCGCCGGGCAGATCGTACATACCGTCGACGGTTGCCAGCTTTAGATCGTACTTTCCTTCCGCACCCATTCGGTACGAGTTGCGCATACCGTGATCCCACTTCACATCAATCCATCCGTTGTGAATTTCGGCTATTACCGTGCCCTCGCCGGGCGGATTGCCGTCCTGATCGTCCCAGTGCCAATCGACGCCACGAACCACCCGTGCCCCGTCGGTGATGAATCGCAGCTGGGAGCGAATTTGTCGACGCTCTTTGCGCAGCTTCGCCTCGTTCTCCTTAGCGGCAGTTTTGTCCATATCTTCGCACACCGACATCACGGTGCCGTAGATTTCGAACCCACTCAGGCTGAGGTAATGCGTCTGGCCCGACGCATTGCGACCGTTCTGGTGGATGCGCACGTGCCGATAGCCTTGCTGTTCATCGGCCGGACAACAATCCACCGGCCAGGTGCAGGTGCTACCCGGTTCCGCCAGGCTCTTGTCGTCCGTGTGCGTTAGCAGCGTGACCCAGTTCACTCCATCCTTCGACATCTGGAACAGCCAGTTGCGGAGTGCCGAACGGCCGTAACCACGCGCATGACGCAGCGTGTACGCCGTCGGGATGATGTATATGCCGAGATCGATCGCAAACCACGACTTTTTGTTGTCCTTCGTGTGACAGTTCACGCTGACGCTGTCGCGCGATAGGATATCCTCCAGTTTGCCGTACGGCAGCTGCTTGCCTTCGCTGCTCGTCACCGTCACCAGCCCGTACTGGGCCGGATTCACCCACTCGAGCGTCTTGCCGTTCGTGCCGATGTAGTAGATGATGCCGTTTTCGTCGAAATCATGCTGATACCGGAAGTGAATCGTTCCCGGCTTCGCGTCCTTCAACTTGCGCAGGTACAGAAACGAGGAACGCTCCATATCGTACCACTGTTTGGCCACCATCTTCAGCAGATACTTGTTCAGCTGTCCCACGGTGGCGAGCGGTTCCATCTTCAGGTTGCGCCCGGTGCGATCGAACAGTGTCTGCTCACAGGTCGCCCTTTCGAGCCGGAAGCTAAGCTTCTTGGTCAATATCTGCAGCCCGTAGCTTCCGCCCGGCGAGTCGTACATGTACACTGGCAGCTTCTCGATGCTTTCCAGCACCGCGACCAGCTTCTGCACCAGTATGGCGGCAGTGTTTTTTCCCGTCTTCATTTCACCACCGTACATACACTTTTTAAAGATGGACAGTCGCTGCTTCTGGTACTTGTTCGCTTTGTTGCGATTGATGCCCAAATCCCAATAGTTGGGTGACAGGACCGCCACAAGCGCTTGTACCAAACCGGAACTGTACATCTCGTACGCACTGATCACGCCGTCCTCGTTCAGCAGATGAACCAGTTCGTTCAGCGCGTTGTACAGCTTCTCCTGCCAGCTTACACTGGGGGCTGTCGATGCCGTCGAGCTTGTAATAAGCGCGGCCGCCGCCGTCTTGGACGACGATTGCTGCTCCTCTAGTGCGATCTCAATTTGGTGCACTATCTTGGACAGTTTTGCTACCGCCCCGCGTGGTATAGCTTGTGCCGCCTTGAAGTATCGATTGTACAGGTCGCGTGCCAACTTGTTCAACTGCAGGGAAGGTTTTGCAACCAGAACGGAGAAATTAATATCGAGAAAAAACACTCGAGCACGCGTTCCACGATAAATTACCTGATACTTCTGTGCCTCCGCCTTGCAGCGCATCTTCTTCTTCTTCGTGTTGATCCAACCGGCCGCAAAGTCTGGTCCCAACGTTGTCTCCGCCGTGAACGTGTGCTTGGTGCCGCGATTGCTCTCGAAAATAAAGCCCGGCAGTTCGTCCTGCAGGATCGTCACCTGATGACCCTCGGAATTGTTGATATGTAGTTGGTGTTCCTTCTGACTCTGCAGCACCCAGTTCCCGACGGCAATGCGTGCCAAGCTCGGAGCCGAGAGGATAGGTTGCGAGACGGTACCCTGCCGTACGGCGGCCCGCGCTCGTTGAAGCTTTTCCAGAAATTCTCCACGATTTTCTGCAAAGACGAGATACGACAATCTACGTTAAGAGAGCTGGCCAAACACTCTAGTTGGTTCGCGTGTTCTTTGGACCTAACGAAACACGATCGATTCTCTGTTCTATTTCATTTCGCTTTCTACCGATATCACTAATCACCGCTCGGAGCACAAACAGTCTTTCAAACAGCGGATTCTCACCTTCACAGGGTACATGGTTGGGTTCGGAGGCTTTTTCCTTGCCTATAAGTATGGAAATCCGTGTGTTGCAAACACGGTTCGAATAAAGTATAAGTAACGGAATCGAATTTTAGATTTAAAAAAACAGCTGTGGCCTAATCAATTCTAGGTGGGACAAAACGAAAAGCTTTATAGAAGCGCTCTTTATGCTTATTAGCGAAGCGTGTGCGCGCGCGTTGCTCGTGTGTGGTGGTCGCCGTTGGGTTTATCCGCAGCAAATGCTTATAACATGTTTGTTATGTAAAATTAATAGCATAGGATCACTAGCATTCGTGTGACAAAGAAATGCCAAACATCCTTTTGACGGTCGAGCCACAGCGAGTACAGTGTGTGTCGGTTAGAGTTTGCAGCGTTTCATCAACACGAAATGCATTAGATTAGCCATTAGCGTTAACATCATCCATATAGGCGTTTTGTTTCATTTCGCACACTAGCGTCCTCACGCTACCTACCTGTGCTATCACTACCATTCTCAGGGCTGCCGCTCGAGTACATCGTCGCCAGTTTGCCGTCGAGTATGAAACGGAACCATCCGTTCGACCCGTTCGATAGTTCCAGCGCGGCAGAGTCGGACCACACGTACAGGCAGTCGCGTCCCCGACAGATGCTCCAATCGTGCCAATGGTAAGCCTTGCCGTGCAGTATCTCCTTCGCGTCCTCGACAACGACCGTGGTGGTGGTGGTGGTCCCGGCGTTGCCGGATGTTGTCGCTACTGTCGTCGTCGGCGTCGCCACTGTGGTCACCATCGCACCGCAACCGGAAGCTTCGGTAGAGGAGGATTTCGTGTCGTCAGAGGACGATCTAATCACATCATTATTGTCGTTACCATCGAAGCTGGGCTCGCCCATCAGCGCTTGCACCTTGGTGTAGACGCCCAGTCGCGCGAAGTGATCGAGGAAATCGTTCTGCGTCTTCGACATAAGCTCTTGCACGATCGTAAGCACCACCAGATGGCCGTCTTCGTCATCCTGGAGCGGCGAAGCGTAGATGTGGACGAAATTAGAAAAGAAAACAATGGCCGAGATTAGCACGAAGAGCAGATATAGAATGAGTCGGGAAGTTTAGCAAACATTAAGGCTTAAGAAACAACAAACACACACACACACACACACACGCGCAGCGACATCCATCATGCACACGCGCCGCGACAGACAGATAGAGTGCCGCCAGCCAGCGCGCTGCTGGCAATACTGTATATTTGCTGAAGAAAAAAAGCAATAACAACAGGGATTTTTCTTTTAATTTTCACCGATAATCGCAGATTTAAAGCAACTGGTCTGATCCACCGTTCGAGGAGGATCTACAACGGATGCAATATACCGAATCAGAGGTTCAAAAGCATAGTACAGGTAGAAGGAATTGTACGAAATGTTTCGCAGTTCTCACACGGGGTTCGATTTTGTTCGGCAGAATAACATTACAGCAGCTAAAACAATAAAAACCATGAGAACTTTTGTTATCGAAAATGCATTGCGAGAATTAATAATGATAACTAAATTGCTGAAGCAAACCGTGCGGTTTATCATTATTAGCCAGCCACAGAGAGATGTACTTATTTATTTTATCACATTATAGAATCATGCCACAATAGATTTATTGTTGCATTCATAACCAATAACGTTAATGCGATGTATGAGGCGATCAATTATTCTACAAATGGAATCAACTTAACAAAAGCATCCAGAGAGTAAGTTAAACTAATTTTTATTCAATTTAAATTTTCAACGTTGACTGCAACGATAAAAAAAAGTCAACTTTATTAGTTCGCGAGAAAAAAAAATCGAACGGGTTCGGGAGGAGGAAGAAGTATTATGTTGAAAACACATAGGTGCGCCACGGGATTCAAAGATGATTGAAAAATAAAAGTATTTAAGTAAGAAAATAAATCAATCCGAGAATTTCATCATTACCGCAATGCTAAGATCTGACCAATTGCTTTGGGTGCGATTACGAGGATTGGTGTGGTTACTATTGTTATTGCTTTTGGAACCGATGGTCCGTTCTTCGTCCGTCTCCTCATCGTCCGAGTGGGGATTCGCTCTTGCCGGCGTTGGTGGTGGTGGTGTCAACGGCAGCAGTGGAGGCGGTGGTGGAATTATGTAGCTGCTAGAATTACGCCGCTGCCGCTTGGCCTGCACGAATTTGCTCAACCGCTCGGCACAGCCGTGCTTGGTTAGGATATTATTGCTAACGCTACTAGAACTATTACGCGGCACTACGGTTAGAATCGGCGGCGGAGGAGGAGGTGGAAGATACGACGCGAAAGACGTTGACGGTTGGGCCAACGGTGGCCAGCTGTAGCTAATCTGTGGATGCCAACAATGGAGACAACGGTTTTCCGTCATTTAGTTTAGGGCGTACAAAAGAAACACGCACACGCAAATGATCAGAGATGGTCGATCACCAATCCATATGGTTTACAAAACATCGAAAGCGATCGATTTGTATGCGCTGGTGGATAATTTCGCACAGTTTCATCATGCACATTAACTCCGAAAAAAGCGACCTTTTTTGTTGGGCAGAACGAAGATGGCAGCGCACAGTTACACCATGTTTAAACATACCTCGTTGTCCAGTACGCTAGCGATGACTTCGACTAGAAGCGTGCCTAAGCTTTGCTCATAGCTTTGCAAACCCTCCGAGGAGCACAGCTTCGAGAGGACCTCCGGTTGCACGTACTGAATCATCTTCTTGATAAGACCTGTAACGCAGGAAACCAAAAAAAAAACAATGCATTAAGCATAACACATAGAGTAACTTAATTCATCTGCATAAACTCACCTAGGCTTGATCTACGGACACTAGCGAGCATTGTGCTTTGGAACGTTTTGCAGAACGTGGGTAGGAAAAACTTCAGATACACCGGTGCCATCTCGGGATCGCCACGGGGTTCTCCCACTCCTCCCGCTTCGTCCCCACTGTCGCCGGCCTTCACGTCCGAGCGCGTAGCTGCCATCATCCACTCGCCGGGCGATTGCAGTATCGAGGCCACCTCCCGATGACCTTCGTCCGGGCGCTCGCGTGCCTTATCGAGTGGCGTTTTGCCGTCCTCGTCGCGCAGATCCGGATTGGCACCGTGCTTGAGCAGCACCTTCGCTATTCCGGGTCGCCCGAAGCAGGCGGCATAGTGGAGGGACGAGCTGCGCTGGCCCTTGTTCACATCCGCACCCTTATCACACAGAAACTCCACCATCTCGAGCGTCCCGAAAGCGGACGCCCAGTTGAGCAGCGTCTGACCGACGTCGTCCATGCAGTTGACATCGATGCCGCCGGATTCGATCGATTCGATCAGCGCCTCCGTGTCCTTGCTGCGGATGCAGTCGATCAGCTGACGGTGGGTGCGCTCGGTGCTCGAATCCGCTCGCCGCACCCGGGGCGCCAGCTGACCTTGCGAACCACCGACGCGCCCGAGCGCCTGCCGGCCCTCGAACAGCAGCAGCAGAATCAGGTCAGCTAATCGCATACAGTCCAGCACGCACCGCTCGTCCCCCTTGAACGCGCGTTCCATCGCCTCGAGCAGATTCGATCGGAGCAGATCGTGCGTAATCGAGGGCGAACCGCGGCACAAGGTTGACAGTAGCGATATGGTGGTGGCGATCGACTGGCTCGACCTGCCCGCTTCCATTGCACCCTGGGCTGATTTTGGTGCGGACGACGATAGCTGCGCCGCCGATGGGGATGATTCGGGATGCGACGAGGAGTTAGTGCCGAGGCTGGAGGAAATGGCCGCATTGGAGCCACCACCAGCGCCACCGCCACCGCCACTGGACGAAATCTGTGGACCACCGGCAGCGTTGCTCAATCGATTCAGCAACTCCTTCACCAGCCCATACTCGGCCAGCGGTGCCGGATCGACCCCTTTGCGCGTGAACCGATCGGCCACGGAGGCAAAGCATTTGAGTGCACCGTCCGCCACGAGCGGATCCTCATGCTGCAGCAGCGTGCTCAAACTCTCGACGCACGTTTGCACATTCGCTCCCTGCGGTTCGACCTTCGTGCACAGCCGCGACACAACCGCCATGGCCGAATGCAACGTGTCCTTGTGGATCTGTGAGCCGCTGTCGCGGATGAACGTGAGCACGCAGCTAAGACCGCCACCCTCGAAGACGGCACCCGCTTCCCGGGTGCAGATCAGCTCCAGCACCTTGATGCACTGTTCGGCCAGATCGCGACTAGTACGACTCTCGAGGTCGGCCACCTCGAGCCGGTTGCAGATGGCGCGAATCGCACCATCGATGGCGACGATGCGCCGGGTACACTCGGACGACACGTCCAGATAGTACGTGATGGCGCGGGCCGTCACTTCCAGCACATTTTCCGGGGCCAGCTCGTCGAGGAATATTTTACACAACGCCGGCAGGAACGTTCTCGGTGGACAGCTGCAAAAGAAGCACGGAACGTAAACGAATGTTTAAGAGACCGATATTGAAAGGAAAGCTGACGAATTGCACGGAAAACCTACCTTTCGAAACATCTATCTACATTGTCGGACATGAGGAGCAGCATGCAAAGTTGCTCCAACGCAATCAGCTGCATGTCGCGCTCGTCGCCCTGGCCCATCGACAGCCATTCTAAAAGCGTTTCCGGATCTACGTCCCCCATCTGAAAGCACAAAGAGAAATCAATATGAGATTTGTAATTTAAAGTGTCTTCTCCCTAGCTTGCTTCACACGACGTACGACAGGATGATAATTCATTCCAATATAGTGTGTACGATGCAACGTGAGAAACGCTTTCCTTGATTGACTTCTACCACACCGCCCTCCCTTCCAAAAAAAAAACCTTCACAGATTGTTGTGCAGAAAAGCGTCCGCGTTTATTATTGTTCACGAAACGCCTGCATGTGTATATTGCAGCGGGGAGGTATGACGAAAAAAGTGTTTGCAAACGGAGCACAAAATTTCGGGCCAAGTGAAACGCCGTGCGCCCTCCTGCCCTCTCCCTCCCACCTTCCCTTCGGTCCCGTCTCGCACGATCATACGTTGTGTAACTACCAGCCAGCCACTACCGATCGCAGCAAGCTCATGCCAACTCCAGCGACCAAAGGCACGCAGCACGGCCTGTTACTGGCAGTGAAGAGGGAAAACATAACCGAACCCTCACTTCCTCCCTTTGCATAAGGGGGGTGGGGAGGGTTTAGTGGTGATTTTGCAACCTACAAAAACGCGCTGCATCTAAACCACGCACGTTACACAGAAGCGGTGGCCATCTAGGCACGTGCCAGGCACACCATGCTATTGCTTCCTCGTGATGCAGCGAAAGCTATTTATACTAAAAATATAATCAATAACTCGACTGAATAGTTTCTCATTTCCTCCCTCCCAACGCGCCCCGTTGGGAATGGGAATCTGTGTTGTCTTCCATCCTATCAGAGACGCTGATCTGCTCCACACGACGACTGCTCTCTCTCTCTCTCCCTATTCACCTTTCCATAATCTTATGCTCAGGGGAAAGAAATGGTAAAAAATGGGACACGCGAATGAGTTGCCCCGGTTATCTCCGATAGCATAGGTCGGACGTACACAACACAGGAACACGACGAAGGTCATTCCACAGCACCCACGAGAGCAGGGGACGTTCGTTGATCAAAGTTTATTGATTTATCACTTACATGGCTTGAGTTTTACTGTACTCGATTCGATCCGATCATTAGTGGCGTTTTTACATCTCAATCAAGTGCAATAGTGATGGGTCAAACTGATTCTTGAACAATAGTAGCTCAAGAACAAGCAAGCTCAAGAACAAGGGAAGCTCTTTTCTTCTGGACCTATGTTCTAAGAGACGATTCTTTTTAACTCTTCATGAGGTTCAATATTAGCGCAATTCTTCCAAAACGAACAACGTAAGCGAATGCTTCTTTTAATACTCTAATCGCTAAATAAAAAACAAAATTAAATAAGCTTTTCCCTCTGCATTTTACCCAACGCCTCACTATCTGCGTTCCCTCGTAACCTCTCTTTTGTCGATATAGTGAACACGTACTACGTAACACACAAGTACGGGGTGGTACACCTTATGGCTTCGACTAGCGCATACAGAAAACATTTCACACACACACACCTCGCGGAAGTTGTGAAGCAAAAACTACGAAAATCGCGAGAAATGGCAGCGCACAATAATTAGCAGATGCATTAATTGCTCCCACCCGGGTGAGGGGAATGGTGGTGAGTGCAGATTACGAGCTTTTCCCCAAAAAATCGCAATCGCTCCTTCGCTAGAATTAACATTTTTTTATGGAACCTATATGGGAGAGGCAGTTGCAAGTTATTCCTACCGTATCATGCATGGCTGACGATCACAGTTTTATCATCACAGCACGCGGGTTTTGTGTAACAGCGCCACGTTTTCTCGTTGCTTCAATCGAAGCGGGCATTGACAGAATCATATAACGAACACAGCCTTGGAAAAGCCCCGGCTCAAGAAGCTCCAGAATGTGTTGTAAAAAAAAGAGACACCAAAATCGTCGGTCAACAACCAAACCAGCGGCCAGGCCAGGGTCGTTGTCTGTTTGATCAATATAAACCAAGGACTGGACGGGCTCTAACCTCTCGTGTTGCCTCGCAGCGCACCCGGGTATAGGTTGAACATAAAAAATCAACGTAACTGTCGCCGATGAGTTGGACGACCAGTAACAAGGATCATCCCCGCGCCCGCGTGCTATCGATTTTTTGCAACCAGCGCTTTATTAAATCAATGAAATGCGATGTCGTGGCGAATGCAGCTATTATTAGTCCCGCACTTTCTGTCTTTATGTCACAGCGCAAAGCAAAGCGTTCGGGCGTGTTTGATCGTTGCAGCCACACAATCACCTTGAGAAATCAAACTTCGCACGGGAAATGTGCAACAATTTATGCACGTAAAAAATGATTCATGATGCTCAACTCTACCCACTCTCGCAACTTGGAATCGGGATCCATATGCCGAACAGAAGCT
>JXXB01023519.1:0-10125 GCA_000956275.1 Anopheles koliensis | reverse complement strand
AAAATTGAAATAATAAAACTAGATAATGCCTTTAATCATAAACTGGTAGTTGTATGCTTTAAAACCTAAAATCAAAGTATAAAAATATAAAATAAAATAAACAAAGCATACACATCTGGAAAATGTAAACATAAAAGTATGCAAAACTTTTTTAAGAATAAAAAAATTCAAACTAATATTAGAGAAATAATGTATAAGGAGATAGATCCTTATAAAAAAAATCTTCAATACAATTGTCTGTCCTTTAAAATGTAATCCAACAAAATAGTCGTGAGTGTATTTCTGTGCAAAACACATAACGCGATACCTGTGATATTTGAAACATTTCAGAACCAAAATCGAGCACCGGAAAATAGATAATGGCCGTGAGGGCAATTTCCCTACTCGGTGTGGAAATCTTTGTACTAAACACTAAAGCGTTTTGGTGGGATACATCCTGACTATTACTTTTAATTTCTTTCGTCTCAATGCATCCGTCCCTATCTGTTTTACGGTATACGAGCGCGTGAGTGTGTGTATTTTGTACAGATTATATTTTTTGTCATCATCTCGCTTACTAAACTGAAGTTCGGTTCCGCCTTGAAAATGGGTTTTTTTTATTGCCTTGCACCGTAGCATCATGGTCAGCTTATTTTATAGCGCATTTCCCTTCCACAACACGACAGGATTGGCGCTTGTGCTGTACACCAGCAACCCATCTACGAAGCAAGTGACCAAAAGGCACCTTAGAAGAACATTCTGCAGGGGAATCTATGCGCTATGCGGGAATCCAACGGACGGTCATCGGTTCGGTTTTTGATAGGGCGAAAAAATATTCCTTATTTCAGTTGACCAGAACATAAATGTCTATAAATATTTTTGCAAAATCCACTCCGGCTTGCACCAATCGCAACCGATCGTGTGTCCCCATTTGAAGGGTCACCGGCGGCCTCTTCGACTAGCGGACCGAACCAGGTCTTTCTCTTGCAGGTGATAATAATATATTTTCCTTCCTTAAACGCTGGAACTTTTGGGGTTTTTTTGTTGTTGCCGCTTAGTCTTCTTCAGCAAAAAAAACACGGTTTTGGATAGAGTAAAAACCAGGAATTCGTAAAGACTATCGCGAATTCCTAACACCGGAGAGAAATGCAAGCCGGTCGCTACCTCTTCTCCTTGCACCTGATGTGTTTGTGTGAAAAAGAACGATCGCTATTTTATGGACCCCTTCGCCCGAACCCGAGCCAAGACTGCATTTTGTATTTTATGGCGCACTTTGTCGGCGGCCTCGGAACGATTGAATACTTTTATCTTCCCTTGCACCGCGACCGTTACATGATTTACGATCATCGCAGTCTAAACATCCTTCCCGGCAGGTGGTCAAGGATGCAGACCCGGTTTAGGGGATGCCCTATGGATGAGATTGTCCACCGGGCAGACGCGAAAATGGATTTCCTCGATGCCAAAGGGTGTGAAAAATGTGAACGAATCACGTGCGCCCAACAGGGAAAAAAACACACACACCAATATCCCTCGCCTCGGGTAGAAGTATTTTAACGTGCATTCCGACCGATGTCCGAACCGTTTGACGTTTCCTTCGGACATTTCAAATGGTTGGAATGGGTTCTTCTCTAGTGTTCTTTTGGGAAAAAGTAACAGAGAGTGTCGGATGGCTTGATGCCACCGCAAATGCCATTTCACATATCATCGCAAACCAATGGTCACAATGGAGCTTGAGTTTTATCGAAAAACGATTTATAAACGCCACAATCCTGGCACCGCTGGCAGCAAGCACTCGGCTGCCATGACGATCTCCCATCTCAAACTGCATCGATCACCGAAGGAGAAGGGTTTCGTGAGGTGGAAGCAGCCTTTATAAATCTTTCCAATATCCTGGCACCCGAAAACTAACGCAAACGCATCTTCAAAAACGCTCGTGTACCGTCTGTCAGGGTGGTACAAACACATCCACGAGCCCACTAGACACTAACGACACCACGGAAACCTCACACGTTACACCCGATACGCTGATCCATTTCACCCAACCCCGATGGAAGTGGTAATGAAGTGTGCAAGGAAGTATTTACCACACTCGGTGCGGCCTGTGCCGATTCCGGTCGTTTCCACGCGCGTTTCCGAGTGATTGGCGCTCCACCGGCTCGATGATCCATGGAAATGTGTGTCCCATTCATGGCAAACAAATCATTCTTATCGTTACCTTGCCAAGGAAATGGCACGACGGCAATGGCGCATCCAGCAGCGACCTGCAGAGGAACGTTTGAGGATGGTTGGCATTTTATGGTGGAACGATCGCTGTTGATGTCTGATGTTGACAGCGTGGGGTTGATTTAAGACACCCGTTTGATAGCGGTTCGGTGCACTTCGATAACAATTGATTAAGCGTGTGCTGGTGGAGGGGAGTTTGCCGAAACTTTGCTGTCTTGCTACTGTTATGTACTCATCACCAGGCCTTGACGTTCATGAAACGTAGCAAAAATAGTAATAGAAGAAGTAAAAAAGTAATAGAAGTAATAAAAGAGCGATTTTTCTGGAGAACATTTGTGTTTGTATACTCTTTTAAAGTAAAAGTCTCTTTATTTTGACACAATATACATTATTTGTTTGAATTGTTTCTAGCAGGAAAACTCAAAACTTCAAAATTTTATCATTTTTGATGAACAACGAAGCAGATATTTTTCTCAAGGCGATGATAGTCTTAAGATTTAAAAAAATAAAATCAGCTTCACTCTCTGGATACAATTTTTTATAAATTAAATAATGTGTAAATTTGGCGTTTTATTTACAGAAATCATCAACGTAAACATGTTAAGTGTTTAATTATTGTTTATTTACACCGCCAAAATCTGATACGCAAACACAATTTGCTAAGAATAACCATACGAATTGTAGTTCGGAGAGTAATTTTGAAATATGATAAGAATATGACTTAATTTTAATGTGTGTTATATATTTGACCATTAAATAGGGTTCTATTTTTTTAATTTTCTAACATTACACTCCTTGTTATCATCGATCCATTCCACGGCATTGATTGATAAAACTTGACTTTTGCTTTTTAAACATCCTAACTGAAATTATCTTAAAATTCCCTTATTTTAATGGAAAATAATGTGAATGCGTTTCTATCCAAATATTCAATTTGAGGAAATTTTACGTGAACCGTATGCTTTCATTTCTTGTAAGTCATAATCTTCGTCTTGTTAGGTTTGTCAAAAAGTTTATCTTATAAAAAAAGTATAAAAATTTTAAATATATTTTGTTTTCGACTAAAAACTAGATCATAATAAAACATAGCACCGGATTGATGGAATCGATTCCAACAAGTCAAATTGCGTAAGCACGAATGTATCGTAGATTTTACGCTGATAAACAATGAAAAGAGTTTCTTATGAAAATGAGACGTTTGTTGAAGAACCAAATATAAATGGTTATACTTACTGTATAAAAATATAACAGATATGTTGGACAATTTTCTATCTTAAATCCACATAGTTATTGTTGCCATTAACACATTCACTTTAAAACAAAACGTTACCTGTCGATGAAATTCCTAACAGTCTTTGAACAGGAAAAAAATAATATTACAAACAAAAACACCATACACCTTACGCGAGTTTCAAAATATGAAATATTAAGTACCAAAACTTGCCCTCTCCGTCAGCAGCATGAGGCAATTTAAGTACATGCTCACTTTATGCCACCGAAGGCGCGTCTTGCCACGTTTGGTTGTACTTTTGTGATGTCATATTTTCACGCCACATTGCCACCCACATGTCCTTGCTGGCTTTTCCATGCCGCTACTACCGACTGTTTGGCTACAACAAGCAATGTGAATGAGATACGAATAGCGGAAAGTATGTGTATTTGTGCGTGTGTGTTTGTGTTCCGCAAACACCTTGCCGCTACATGGTTTCATAATTTTCTTATTACGCACACGCTCACAAAGAATCCGTTTATCTATTTTTTTTCTTTCATCCTGGCCAAACAACCTTAGCTGAGAGGCGCTCCGGTGTGTATTTACATAACTTTACCGTGGGTGAAGTGAAATATTTTTCCCAAAATCATTCTTACATAATTTTTACTGATAAAAGTTTTTTTTGCCTGCCCAACACACTCGCTGCACTCATTCATTGAGTCGTTTACTCAACGGATTCACGCCCGGGCGTTGGTTTCTTCGGCAGGGAATGAAGTAAAAATTAAGTATCCCAAAGACATATCCCACGATGGATAAAGCCCGGATCGCAAGGAAGCAAAACGGGAGGCGCATGGATGACTCTCAACCACACACGAAGTGCCATAAATATGAAAAACAAACACACGTGGAAGCGGCAGCACGCAAGGATTAATGGAAATGAAAATCGTAAAATGTTACCGTTTTTCTTTGCCCCCGCCGGCTTCGCTCGCGGAGACTTTTCGGAGAAGTTAATGGGCCTCCCCGAGTTCCTATCCGTTCCGCGGCGGAGTTTTGCTTTTGTTTGTAACCCACCGGGAAGAGCTACGATGATCGAGGTTAGGGAGTTCAACGGTGGTACTTCTTCACACGTACGATTTTCTTACGACTTTCATCCCACCGGCAGGAGCGTAGTGGTGGAAGAAAAGATACCCGTTCTACTATACCTGCGCACCGGTTAATTACGGGTGCCTCTATTGTCTTTTGAATTTTAAAACGTATCCGTTCCGTTGTCACCGCTTCGAAACGGTTTGCCACTTGCAGCGACTGTTCCTTACAAAAGGAACACATTTTGGTGCTTCCGAGTGCTTAAGGAAACGCGACACACACACAAATAAAAAACGCGTTCACACTTTACCATTTCATATTCAGCGCGAAGATACCGGCCATATCTTACGGTATGTTTGTCTTCTTCTGCATATACTTACACCATCTATGCAGTCTTTAGCCCACGGTGAATACCTAATGGCGTACGGTGGAGTTTTTGGTTGCAATTTGCTAAGTGTTTTCCTAAGACTAAATGGTTCCGGTCAAACTGCGAGGCAAACTAAATGGCTGGCAAATTACGGTGCAACACACGCCCGGAAGACCTTCGTAATTGATAGTGGACGTAAGTTTTTGTAATCGTTAATAAAAGATCCATTTTTCTTCCACTCGCAGCAGCAGCCGCAGCAGCTCTAATGCTGCTTGCATGTCTCGATCAAAGTTAGCTGCACGCGCACCGAAATTTACATTCCTTTTTTTACTCGAAATGTATGCGAAAAGTATTTCCACCATTCAAAGTAATCGTCACCCATTAACCATCGAGTCGATGGAGAGAAAATTAAGATTCGCTTCGATCGAGCGCCGAACTGCCGAATGGACCATTCGTTGTAAACTATTTCCGCCTGCTGGAAGAGAGAAGTTTTTTTTCTATCGATCCAAACGAATGCTGTTATATTAGATCGAGAGGCAAAAGAAAGCGAGAGAGAGAGAGACCGAAGAAGAGCAAATTCAAGTTTCCCTGTAGTTGATGGGTTTTTTCTTGTGGTGAAACGAATGTAAAAAGAATCGTTTTCCGCTTTGAGGAGTCTGCTTTAGCGACCATAGCAACGCTTGAGCATTCGTGCTGGTGCTGATGCAGCTGATGCCTGGTCATGAGAAAACTGCAAGGATCATTTCTCCGCAACCGGAGACAGGCGGGTGACGAACGCGCTACAGTCAACGGGACGATTCCGATGCATCAGCCAATCAGTAGCAACCCGGATACGGTTTCCAGCTTTCGCTACCCTGATGAGCACCGGGCTGTGGAATCGGTCCGGCGGCTCCAATGGCAGGATCCACGATGGGAAAAACTCATCAAGAATGAGCGAACCGTAGGACAGAACCGGAAAAAGTTCCGACGAGTTCTGGGGAGTTTTCTGCACCGAGCTGCTCTAAAGTGCACCAGGACCTTCAGTGGCACCCGGGATGCAAATTGGCCATCGAACACTCGAAAGAGTACACTGCGGTGCACTCGTTCTTTTTCCGTCGGAGTGAGGAAAATGCACCGCACGGTCGTAAGAAAAACTACACTTGATTATAATAATAAACATAAAAATTTATCGCAACATCCATTGCAGTGGAAACCCGGTGGCACGGCGAGACGGGTGAGACAACAAAGGAAAATGAATGCAGAAAAAAGCGATGAGCTTCAAGGCGGGCGACTGTGCGCACGTCCTTGAGGAAGAATAAAGTGTACCGACCGTCAAAGGACCATCCAGGGGGGAACAAAATATGTATATATCTCCGGACGCAACGCAACTCAAACCGTACGAAACGGTACGGATCTTTGAGATGTCATTTGCATTTCGAACGTAAAATGTCACATCATGCAAAGCAAGGAAGCGAAAGATGGTCCGCTTGATGGGGGTTTCCCGTTTGCGGGAGACACTTGCCAAAGAAAACGGCGACGGTGCTGTGTGCGGCAGCTTATAGATATATATGATAATTGCATTCCGCTTTTGGGATGAATGGTTTTTAGTGCATGACGATCATAAGTTTGCGTTTTGCATACGAGGGCACAAATCCGGAGCCCGCTTCGATCGCGTTCTTTGTTCTCGCGCAGCTGGAGCAGTCGTATTTGTAGATAGCACTAAACTGGACGCTATAAAAATCAAACACAGAAAGTACTAAAATTGAGGTTTTTACAAACCTTAAAAAGATTTCAATGTTAATGATACTGAACCGTATTTTTATGAAACTACTATTTGTTGGCTTTTTTAACTGTAGCTTAAATGAAAGATCTGAGCTCTAAAATTTACACCTCTATTTTGTATCAAACGTTGAAGCGGCCTAACTTTAGCGGTATATCACAAGCTTCACCAATTTATCTGTTATTATTTATGGGAAATAAATATATTCTTATTTAACTCCTAGTTAATCATCCACCACGACAGGTTATAGGCCTTGATTGTAATATGTTTTGGAAAACAACAACTATAATCCACATCAACCTTTTGCTACAAAATATACTATCTTACTAGTTCTTGGATACTTTCGCAAAACTCCTTCCTACCATGAATACTATGCACGTCGCGGCACCGGATGGTTGTCTGTTTAGAGTTATCGACCAGCTCATCCACCACGGAATGTTTTCAGCCGCTTTCACCCATGGTCTTCAAGGACAATTGTTGCAAACATCGATTATACACATCAATAATGCAGCTGTAGACTTAGTTCATCTTGTCAATTCTCTTAAAAGCCAATTCAAAGCCAATTCAAGCCAGTCAATTCTCTAATGTAATAAGCTGCGGGTTCGCGTCTCTACAAACAAAAGGTGATGCCTGTGTGGCTCCAAGGTTTGGAGCTACATGTACCTCAATTAGGTATTGCGTTTGTTCGACTTCGAACTCGCTCTTAATCGTCGCATCAATCTTATCGACTTATGCCTCTTTTAATCCTCAAAGTGGCAACCCATTGCTGTGATTTTATAC
This sequence comes from Anopheles koliensis, assembly GCA_000956275.1. Classification (NCBI taxonomy): domain Eukaryota; kingdom Metazoa; phylum Arthropoda; class Insecta; order Diptera; family Culicidae; genus Anopheles; species Anopheles koliensis. The sequence goes on along the minus strand of JXXB01023519.1, from coordinate 2,724 downwards.
ACATTTTCTGCGCGTTTTGCATGCAAATTTGTCCAATCTCTGAACGAAATGCTAGTGATATATCGCAATTCTAACAGAGATGCTGCTAACAGTTATCCCATTGATTATACTGCTCCAGAAATCATATTTACCCAATAAAAACTATTTGTAAACCGAGAGCTGATCTCGCAGGTCAAATTAATCTTCAAAGTCAAATATTTATCAACATCTTCATGCCAGCGATTGATTTTAATAAAGGGTAATAATTCTCAATACCTCTTGATGAAACGACATTTCAGGCACATTTTTATGAAAATTAAATGTCCTTCGACACAATCTTTCCTTCTACCAATAGACATTCATATGTTGCCGTCAGGGCAGTACAACAACGATACTCGTAAAATCCTTCATGATTGATTGCGTCCGAATAGTGTTTAGTTTTACCAATAACTTATTCTCTCCCGTTCGTCCTTTCGCACCTGCACCGACAGCTACATCATGCAACAGCACAGCCGAGTCCATCACGACCAGCGATCCGTCAAGGAGTTTGCCTGCCAGCATGAAGGATGCCATTATCTGGCCCGCTCTGCTGCCGACGCCCGTCGCCACCTGGTGTCACACTCGGACGAGCGAATCTTTGCCTGCAGCGACGACGGTTGCGAATATCGGGGGAAATCACTCGCTCAGCTGCGGCGGTAAGTAATTCGGTGGAATTTTTGTCTGAACCGATAATTAAACGATGATTTCGGTAATAATTAGTACCGATCGTCTTGGCGACGTTGACGGATGGTTGTTTGTGGAGGATTTTTTTCCCTAACATTTCCATGATTAATAAATCACCACCATTCCTGACCAAGTGGGAATTATTCCTTATTTCGGCCGGCAGAAGATCAATTAATTTGTAGCGCTAGGCAAGGCGTGATTCTTGGATGTCCTCGGGTGGGATTATCTCATCAATATCCTCAAATCCAGCACGATGTGACGTGCCCGTACAGATGGGATTTGAATGTGATAGCTACCGAAGGCTCTTAAGCGCACGAGTCGCCCTTACCCACACGTGGGGCGAATGGTATCGGAAATTACCATTCAATGCATCTTATTGTGTGTTAACGCGTGCCGATAACGTACTGTGGTGAAGAAGTTTGCTCACTCTATATAAGGGCAATCACGCCTAGAAGCTGCTACTCATACCGGATAACAGCGCCGTTCTATTATGCGCTACCAACACGAGCTTTTTTATGCATACGTTCCATCATCCTCTTGCAAAAACAAAAAAAATAAACATCGATAAATGTAAATACGTTAAAGAACACACGTACCACAAACTAGAAAAATGACAGCCACTACGCCTCCCGAGCGCTGCGAGCATGCTGGAACAAAGAAATGCAGAAGGCAAAAACTATTTCTACATAAATGCAGAGTATGTTTTCCGAACGCTCTACCTGGGTTGTATAGATAATTTATCATCGATTGATTTTTTTGTCCACCGTCGCGGACGCGTAACACAAACGAGAAACTGAGAAGCAAAAACTGCACGCAACTGCATGCCATCTTACGCATGAAGGATTTGAATAGCACCTTTTGCTGCTTGTTTCGCCCATCGGTAATGCTCGTTCGCATTTAAACACACACACACAAAGCGGTTCTGGTGCGTTCTGAATATTTTCAACATGAAAGGAAGAATTTAAAGCACAACACAGATTTTGCCAGCAAAAAAGCGACTAAAAAAACACATACACACACACACCACACCAAACAACTACAAGGCAATGGAGAATAATTAAATTAAATTAATACCGCATTCCTTTTGATATCGAAGCACTTTTTTATTGTTTTTAATTTCCAATCTTACACACATACCTCACTACCGGTTGCGCTACCGCTCTGGTGCTTCTTTTTCGTCATATTAAGAACGGCTGCGAAACGGGCGAGCTTTGAGGGAAAAGGATACTTGCGGATGCGCAAGTGTCGGCGGAATGCCACGCATATAACTAGCGCGGCAGTGTATGGAAGCGTAAGAACCGGGAGATAACGACGGTTCGTACACACACACACACACACATGGAGTGTATCGAAATAATTGGACACGAGCCGATATGTAGAGGAAGAGAATGGTTAAGGGTGGTTCGCGAAGGAATACTGGGTGGAAATTGATGACAAACCTTGTCCGAGAGTTAATACGTAAATTCAATAGACGGAAGGTTGAACGCTAGGTTGGTTTAATTTTTTTTTATTTTGAACATTGTAGTTGCCTTCCATTTAGATGATTCCCAATGACGTTTGAAACGTATGAATCTTTTGGTGGGATAGGCGATTGTTGGGTTCAATGTTCAAATGTGATTTTCTATTGCTTAACTTACAACGCCGTCGAACGCCACACTCCCCTACGAGATCAATTCAGTTTCATAGCCAATCAACCCACAACAAGACGCAGTGGTCAGCAACAACTCCGCCGACGAGGATGTATGACCGATCCGATAGTGCGTCGAAATATGTGATATCGCATAAGAACGAACCCAAAAAAAGGTTTTTTTTGGTTTCATTCAGTTCACTTTTGCGAAAAGGTAAAACGCACGGTGAAAAGAAAGCACCCCGAATTGTGCATATTGTGTCATGCACGTCGGTATTGCATCTCCTGCTGCAGCTAGTGCCGCGGTAGCTGCACCGGCCGAAGAAACGTGGACCTCCAACATGGACACGAAGGTTGGTGCAAAACTCACAAGACAACAATGCTGCAGCAATGCA
>JXXB01023517.1:0-13693 GCA_000956275.1 Anopheles koliensis | reverse complement strand
CGCGGTAGAAATTACTACCCCCCGGAACGGACATTTTCGATCCACCGCGTAATAGATTCTCCAGCGTTAGACCGACGCGTGCGGTGGATGGTGGGACCGCGCTGGTTTGGGAGGCATTGGTAGCCGCCGCCGGATCGTCTACGATCATACAGTCCGAGCTGGAGCCTTCCTCGCGATCGTCTTGCTGCAACAATCCCACCAACTGGGGCATTGTTACCACCGCATTGGCCTGCTGCTGCTGCTTGACGTTCCGACCCGTTCCACGGCGCGATTGCCGTGCGCCGCCACCGCGCGGAGTGCCGCCCCGGGTTCGACGCGCTTTACCTTGCGCCGGTGGTAAAACCGGTCCGGTGAGGCTCGGAGGAAACGCGATGTGGTGGTGCTGAAAGTCGTGCAATCCATCACCGACCGCCAACGGATCGGCACCGGCGGGTGCCAATGGTGCCCGTTTCGGATTGTCCTCTTTCGGCGCTTCGTTCTCCGATTTGCTATCGTCATCTATCACAATCACGTCACCGGGCGTCGCGTTGTTGGTAGGTGCTGCCGTTGCCTTGACAACACTCACCGCTGCCTGCTGCAGTTGCAGCTGATACTGATGGTGCTGCTGCGACTGGAGCATCGACTGCCGGAACAGTTCCTTGTGGTGCTGCTGCTGCTGCTGCTGATCCAGCCCACCCATCTGCATTTGCGTGAGATCGAGCTTACTTTTTTTCGCTTCCGGCGAGTCGGGATCAGCGTGATCGGCGGTGCTGCCACCACCGACGGAGGACGGGGAAGCCGGATCGGATCCGGCCGATGAAGAGGTCGCCGATGCGGAAACCGACGTTGACGACGCGTACGAAGAGGACGACGAAGAAGCTGCTGCTGCTAGCGAGTGAGTGAGTGTGGCCACCATCATACGATCGGTAGCCGGTCGCTTCAGCTCGTTGGCGAGAATGGAACCACCACCTGCGGGCGGCGGTACGAACGCAACACCGTCCGAACCTTTGTTGATCTTCAGTATAATCCTTGGCGAATCGTTCACATCCGCCGTCCCGCTGGTGGTGGTGGTGATCGTCGAACCAGCCGCACCGATACCGGCCGTAGGCGAATGGGTGGCGTTCGCACTGTTCGCACGCGGACTCCCAACACTACTAACGCCATCATCCAACGGTTTCGGTATCGGTTTCAGCGTCACCTTCGGCGTGGACAGGATCTCCGTTTCCTGACCGCACGGATGAACGAGCGTTTTGATCGTCACCTTCGGTATAACGATCGCTTTGTTTGTCGGTTCCTGCTCGCTTCCCGGTGGAGGTGGCGTCGAATTGACGACGTTCTCACCCGCTGCACTCTCGCCGGAAAAGTGCATAGTTCCGCCTCCTGGCGCCGCCGCCGCGTCCGGTGGCATTATCAGTTTTATATTGAGCCTCGGAACGCTCGCCGCTGACAGCGTGCTGCTGCTGCTATCGTTCGCAACCACCGCCGGTGGGACTTTGATCGTCATCTTCAGTGCCTGCGTGTGCGATGAGGTCGTGACCGAAACCGTGGCAGCCGCGGACGAAACCGAAGACGACGAAACGGGCGATGATTCGAGGGAATTAATACTGGTCTCGCTGGAGCTGCTGCTGTCTTCACCCGATTGCTTCGCCGGTGGCAGGATCGGCTTGATCGTGAGTTTCGGCACGGTTGGTGCCTCCGTCACCATCAAACCCGCTCCGGTACCACCTCCAACACCGTCCACCGCCGCGTTCGAACAGTTCGGGATCGGTTTGATCGTAAGCTTTGGAATCGAGCTGGAGCTAATGTTCGAGTGCTGATCGCTCGGCGAGGCCGGTTGATGCTGCTGCTGCTGCTGGTGGTGTAGCAGCATATGAGCCGCACCGCCCATCCCGGTCGCGTTCATCGACAAATGCGCCTGCTCACCACCAGATCCCGACACAGTAGTGGGCATCGCTTTCGGGGAGAAACTATTGCTCGTGGACGACACCAGTGATGCGTCGCTCGTTTCCGCGATCGTTCCCAGCCCGGTTGTCTTGATTGTTAGCTTCGGGAGCTTCGGTGGCTCCGGGAGTGGTTTAATCGTAAGTTTCACCCCCTCCGAGCTGGTAAGGACGGGCGCGGGTTGCCCGCTGCCGGAGGGACTGCAGTTGCTTGCTCCGGCCGACGTTCCCGGCGATAAGGAGGATGCGGCGATCGATCCAATCCCACCACCATCCAGCGGTGGGATCGTCTTGATGTGTAGCTTCGGTATCGGGGGACCGCTGGCTTCCGCCCCATCCGCTGCGTCCTTCACGCGCAAACTGTTGTGATGATGGTGCAGGTGTGGATGATAGTTATCCATTTTTATCGTTATCTTAGGTACCAGAGGCGTCGGGGGCGAAGAACCGGTGGTGCTACTGCTGTCCCGCGTTCCCACTACCATCACGTTCGAGTTCGAGGCTAAACCTTCCGTCTGTTGCACGGCGGACGCGAGCACCGGCGGCTGCTGCTGATGGTTTGGCGAGAAATGGTGCTGGTGCGGTTGGTGAGGATGGTGGTGGTGGTGGTTGTGATGGTGGTGTTGGTGGTGGTGGTTTAGGTTATGATTATTAACACCACGTATCGTTAGTTTAGGCACAATGTGTGGTTCCATCGCTCCGTCCTTGATGTGTAGCTTAGGAATAATATGCATCTGCTGCTCTCCCACTCCGGCCAGCGGTGACAGCGCTCCTCCTCCTCCTCCACCTCCTCCCGCCGAAGATTCACCGACCGTTGGTGGTGGTTCGCTGGCCGGATTAATGACCGGTTTAATGGTAAGCTTTGGAATGCTGCTATACACGGGCACGTTGCAGTTCGCGTTCGGCTCCGATGACGACGACGAGGCGGCGGACGATCCTGGCACTACCGGCAAACCGTCCACCAACGACGCTGGTGGCGGTTTCGGTGGTTTAATGGTGATCTTCGGCGAGCCGGGCAAATCGTGCCGGATCGTGGGCGACAGTTGCTGCTGGAAGTGACCGCCGTCCGGCGTCGTGGAGCTTGCGCCGGGCGTGAGCTTAATGATCGTTCGGTTCCCATCGCGGGCCAGGTTTATCTTCAGCGGTTCCACTTTACGCTCGGTCGACACCACGACGGCACAATCGCTGTCATCTTCCCCGGACTCGACTTCACCGAGCGGAGCGGCAGCCGGTGCGGCCCGATGGTGAGATTCCTGTGGATCACGCATCACCAAACTTTTCGTGGTACCGCCACCGGGGCTGTTCGTTGCTAGCTGCTGCTGCTGCTGCTGCTGCTGATGTAGCTGCTGCTGCTGCTGCTGCTGCTGATGGTCGCCGTCCCTACGGCCCTCCAGGATCGTCGTTGGTGGTTCGTTCTCTTGGAATTCGCCGTTACCATGCGCTAGAGGGGCGTGCGGTGCCTGCGAGGGTAGCACATAGTTTTCGCGCTGATGATCCGCAGGATGGCGATACTCCTCGTGCGACCAGACCGATGAGTTTGAACCGATTTCCGGTTGGCAGTTTGTACCGACGATCACGTGCTGGTGGTGCTGTTGAAAAGAACCATCCATTACAATGTGGTTAGCATTATCCTGAAGGGTTGTCCCGCCGGGCAATCGTACTACCGTGTGCCAATCTGTGCCAACACCATTCGTTACACCCGTCGTATCGTGCCCCGGCTGGTGATGGTGGTTCGTTTGCGAAAGCACTGCTTCTGTCGCTGTTGCTGCTTGCTCCTGAATAATCGCTGCTACTTGTTGCTTCTGTCCGGCCAACGCTTCCGCTTCGTGCTGAATACTTCTTGCATTAGTTACTGGCGGGTCGACTTCGCTACTGTTCATCTTCCTTTATTAGACCGAGCGGGAAATGCTTTCTAGTAGGGTTCGGCTCCGTGGGATACTAATGGCCTTCCAAATTAGAATGTCCGGAGCTGGAACTGCCGTCATTTGCTTATCGGGAAACGTATCCATCGCATGTCGGTGTGGTGGGAAAACGATCAAATAAACCTCACATTCAATCGCCCAACACCGGTAGGAAAACAGGACTTCCACGCGACATCCAGCATTTGAATGACATCGTCTGACAATTTCGCACAAACGCACACAACACACAAAGACTTCTTCCGTTAGGCACTTTTCGCGTATTATCAGAATGCAAGGACCTTCGTTACTTTTTTTTCCCGGCAACACAAACTAGCGCGCGTCACACGCTTTCACCAGAAGAAGTTTTTCTTCGTATTATTTCACTTTTCGTATCGCACTGCTGCGAATGGGTTGCGTTATTCACTGCACCCCGGTGGCTTTGTGGAAGGGTCACTCGTTTTTTTCTTCTTCTCTTGTTTCTTATTATGTCGACAATATTGCACCTAGAAGGTTTCCACATCCGGCGGAAAGATTTAACCGCACATAGTTTAGCATCATCCGGCACGGCCGCTTCACACCACTAGCCTGTATTTGTGTATGTGTGTGAATGCATGAAGAGGCCTGTCACTGTGAATGGGAAAAGAAAACGAAATCATTACACTTTCATGTGTGGCGCGCCCCCATCCTCCCCCTTTCAAACGCGTTTCACATCATTATGCACTCTATCTGTCGCAAGTCGGCCAACGCCGCCACAAAGCCTTCTGCGATATGCTTGCATAAAACGAAATACCAATAGAATAGAGAAAAGGAAGCAAACAAAAAACACACACTGTGTTCCACCTGAACCAGCAGCACAACGCGCGACGAACACATACACACAGACGAACGAACCCGTGCACAATTGATCAGCAAATAACGCACTCTAATAATATTGATTAGTGTCTTTCTCCGTCACTTGTTCCCGATTTTTGTACTTGCATGCAGCGAGCCTTACGCGGCCTCTGCAGCAATCCTCCCTGACAAGGAGTCGTTGAGCATGAATCGACGAGGACCCGCGCGACCCCACAGCTGCTGCTATGCTTGTTGGCTGGGGTAAGCTGCTGCTGCTGCTGCTGCTGCTGCTTGCTTGCGTATGTCGACGACCATTTTCTTTCTGCAGTTCAACCCTCTACACACCAACAAATCCCAACTAACACTCTGTCAGCGCGTAGCGATATGCGGGTAGCACCATGGTTGAATACTTCACTTCTTCACGCGTTTGTCAAAGCGCAACCATACGTACACACGCACACACATGCATACTGCTTCTATCGGACTTTTTTGGTGGAACGGAAAACCAACTCCTTTTCCACGGATTTCCTCCGGCGAATGGGAATAATACAATGAAGGACACCAGAACGACACTCCCGCTGGAGTTCAAAGGATCTACACCGACAAATAATTATTCGACACACTGTACCGGATGCTTCGATACATGCCTGACTTGGATCATACTTCTCACGCGTTTCCTCTTGTAATTTTCACCACCGCACCGAAACTGGCATGTTTCCGCGAGATGCTTTAATGGAAGGTTTTCGAAATTAATACGGTGTGTCTCCAGCGACACAAAGGAGACCGGAGCAACAGAAAGAAAACGACATGCAAGCGCACGAAAAGAAGGTCGTGGGGGATGAATGAATTTCCAAGAGATGCCCTCGATAACTTGCGAAGATACGCATACAGGCACACATGCACCACACTGAAGCGCGTTGCTTCGCACGCACACACCGACCCAAGCACTTCTCGGTCGAACTGTCTGCTGCCAGCATACAGCCTGAGCTTTTGAACAAGAACCAATGACTTACGGTGATGAGTACACAGAACGATGGCAACTTTAACACGCTCAGTACACAGGGTATTTCTTTTGTTTCGCGTCACGGACAATCACTACGGCAAAACGCGTCATAAAGCTCTTGCACAGTTGGATTGTTTGCGCGCTTAGTTCCAGAAAATCGCCACCATTTTTACCTCCGCTGCCAAACAAACACTTTGACAACTGCTGGTGACGTTGACGTTTGATCGATCCCTCTGGAAACGGCCGAAATGCTGTGCAATATTTGAATAACGAGATCTTTATTGCGCTTCTTAAGGTAACATAAATTGAAGAATATTGAAATTTATTGCCCAAAAATATCATTTAATTTTAAAAACCTATGAATACTAGTTTATTTACAGAAATATTGGTCTAGTTGATGGAGCACGAACCCGTTGAGGGTTGTGAGCCATTTGACGTTTTCATAACAAAAAAAGAAAAAAAAATCACTCAAAACACGAGCACGGTACAATCTTCGTCCGCCGGTTGTAGTATTCTATTTATATTTAGCCAGATTAATCCACATTTTTTCAATTAACTAACAAGAGTTTCTAAGATGACCACCCTCAGGCCATTCACCTGCAACGATATGTTTCGGTTCAACAAAGTGTACGTAAAACATGACACAGAAAACACATATTTTCGGTATCTTTACTTTGAACGTTTCCTCTCGAACCTTGCAGGAATCTAGACCCGTTGACCGAAACGTACTGTCTTTCGTTTTACATGCAGTACCTTGCCCACTGGCCGGAATACTTCCAGGTGGCTGAATCCCCGACCGGAGAAATCATGGGCTACAGTAAACTATCCAATCCAGCGACCCATGTCCCAAGCAGTGCAGTAATCGATTTGTCTTTTACTCCTTGCAGTTATGGGAAAAGCAGAAGGACAAGGTGAAAGTTGGCATGGGCACGTAACGGCCCTGACCGTGTCACCCGACTACCGTCGACTTGGTCTAGCGGCCACGCTGATGAGCTTCTTGGAGGACGTGAGCGAAAAGTAAGGTGGCATGTTTTTTTTTTATTCAACCAGAACGCGCTCCTTTCATCGTTACGCTATTGTTTTACTCGTAGAAAACGTTGTTACTTCGTGGATTTGTTCGTCCGTGTAAGCAACAAGGTAGCGATCGATATGTACACGAAACTGGGCTACATCGTGTATCGTAGGGTACTCGAGTATTATGTTGGCGATCCGGACGAGGATGCGTACGACATGCGGAAGGCTTGCTCGAGGGACGTCCATCGTAAATCGGTCATACCACTGGAACATCCCGTGCGGCCGGAGGAGGTGGATTGATATAGCTGCGACTGGGAATGCAGCAAGAGGGTAGGAGTATCTTAATAAATACATAATTGGCTTTTGTTTTACACACTGCATCGGAATGTGCGAATTTACGTTAAAAGGGTGAGGTTTTATTCACTGTTGTATGATCTTATTCATCTGGATTATTTGAACGATTTTCTCCCCCTCCCTCTGCTTCATCTTCTTCACCAACGTTCATTCGTTCCTGCTGAGTTGGTTGTTCATCTGCATTCGTCTCGCTACCGCTCGCCGGCATACTTGGATCGCTTGCTGCAACAATCGCCGGTGGATCTGTGTCCTGCTTGCGCTTCCAGTTTTTGGCCGCTGCGAGCAGCTTCAGATTCGGTCGTGCCATCTCATCCTCGGGGAAGATAAAATCGAACACCTCCTCCCATCCCTCCTCCACGCCCGCTTCCGATACGATCTTCTGACGCTTCTTCACCTTTCGCGGCATTCGCTCCAGCACCTTCTTCAGGCTCGCCTCGTTGCCGTGATCGCGCTCAAAGTCACGCCATGCCTCCAGAACTAGCACCCGCGCTTCCTTCTCGGCTAAACCCTTCAGACATTCGTTCGCACGCTCATAGATACGCCTGGCCAGCGGAACGTTCAGCCCTTCCTCGTCGTTCTCGGCACTGATCTCAAACTTTGCGTACGATATCCACACCTTCACGTGTACCGTGCGCTCGAGCAACCGCTCGTATAGTTGGCGCGCGAGCTGGAACTCACCCTGCTGCACCTCGAAATCGATGTAGCTTTTCCACAGCAGCTCCGGCATATCGAGCCGGGGCTGCTGAATCGCCAGCTCGTAGATGGCACGGGCACGATCCGTATCACCCAGCAGTGATTCCAGCTCGGCAAACTTCATCCAGGTTGTGCAGTTTTCCGGCCCGAACTCGAGAAACTTTTCGTACAGAATGCGACAGCGATCGAACTCACGCAGCTGGATCTCGAGATCGATGTACCCGCGAAAGAGCTTATCGCGCGGGCAGCGTCCAATCGCCATACCGAGCGTTTTGCGCGCCGTTTGAAGGTTTTTGCACCGAATCTCGAACTGAGCGTACAGCAGCCAGATTTTGCTGAACGTGAACAGTTTGTGCGGGATCAGCTCCAGACAGGTGCGATAGATTTGGCGCGTCCGTTCGAGATCCTCCGTCTCCAGCTCCTCGTACAGGGCGTAATTGATCCAGAGGTAAATGTAGCGACGCCACAGGTTCTTATCGTTCGCCGGCGGAACATTCGCAATCGCACGCTCGTACGTTTCGCGTATCAGCTCCGGATCGTTTTCGTTCTCCACCAGCCGCAGATAGTCGAACCATGCGTCGTAGTTGGTCGGATTTTCGTTCACCTCCTGTTCGTACTGGAACTTACGCTTGGACACGATCACATCCTCGATACCGGACCGATCGCCGTACTTTTTCTCGTGGATCGTGTACGCTTTGTACAGGTCCGTAGTGCGATCTTTCGGCAGATGATCGAGTGCGTACTTGTAGATGACCCGCACCCGATCGTGCTCCTTTTGGCCCTCTTCGAACCGTGCGAACGCAATGAATAGACGTTCGTCGGCATGATCGTCACCGAAGAACTCGATCGCTCGCTCGTACACGGTGCGCGATCCGTTGATGAAACCGTGCGCCTCCTCGAATCGGGCGTACTTGATCCAATTCTTCACCTCCGGATGTACCATCACGAACCGCTCGTAGATCGATCGGGCCCGGTCAATCTCTTTGTAGCGCAGCTCGAAGTTTATGTACGTCTGCCATGCCTGCTCCTCCGGTTGCCACTCCATCCAGCGCTCGAACACCTGCCTAGCGCCGGCAACGTTCTCCAGCATCTCCTCCATGTAGGTGTACTTATACCAGAACTGGTTCACCCGCGGCATTATCGTTACGGCACGGTCCCACAGGTTGCGCGCGTGGTTCACCTGCCGGTGCTTCATCTCCATCTCGGCATACTTCAACCATATGGTGATGTTTCGATGCTCGTTGTCGATCGCACGCTCCCAGATGGAGCGGGCGCGTTGGATCTCCTTCTGCGATTCCTCCCACTGCGCATATTTGATCCAGTTGCTGACGACCATCCGATTTTTGCGCAGATTGTCCTCGAACGTTTTGCGCTTCCGCTGCTGGTAGTCGGCCAGTTCGGCGGCATCGGAAATCTTTTGCTTCGGTGGTGGTGGTAGAATTTCCAAATCGCGCTCCTTTGCCTCACGCAGCAACTGTTCGGCGGTAATCTGGACCTCGGCCGGTGCTTTGTTTTTCACCTGCGAATGCGTACGGTTGAAGTGTATTGGATTAAAGCGACAAACAAATCAACTACAGAAACGCTTACCTTAGCCACTTTCGGCATTTTCTGTGGTTTCTCCATGGTTTTTTCGGTTAAATAATACACGATTTAGTTAAAAGATTCCAGTTTTTGGTAGATTCTTCGCAATTGTTGACGCGCTTGGTATCAAAACAAACTGATCTGTCAGTATGTTCCTTTCCAATAGCAGGTACGTCCATCATATTGGATTCTATTTTTTGGCTGTCACATGAAGTACCAAAAACGCACCCCAACTGTCAGATAGCTTTCGAGTAGTTCATATCGACAAGACTCGAGCAGTTTGGTTTTTTAAATTCGGCGTTTTCGGAACTGGTTCTCAGGCGTTTTAATACATATTTGGAGTATTTTATTAGTGGTTTTCCCGTTGTATTCGGTAGAACGACTTTTACGTAAGCGAAGAAACAAAACCCATCTATGTGTCATCAAGAAGGCGTACAACTAGTTTGCAACCAACAATCTCATGTCTACTGTGGCAATTTTGAAACACATATTATCTAATTCATTCTACATCAGATTCGTGTGATTTAATTTATTCATTTATATACATCTTTTTTACATGTTAAAAGATATGTTAAAAGAATTTAATCTTTTAAAAAGATGTTTACATTCTCAGTTGGAAGGTTCGATGTTGTAGGTATGGCAATTTAACTTGGTTCAATTTTTATGTTTAGTTAAGGCATCTTACTTTTACAGTTATCTGCTCTAAGCTAACTTGCTGCTATAAGCTCTAAGTAATTATTTTTATCCCCATACACAACGTTGTTAAATGTTGGTATATATTGAATAAGATTTGAACCATCTCATTGCCCGTCATATAACACCCACTAACTTGCAGTAAGAATGTGAGTTTCCTGTCCAAGCACCGCAATCGGAAGTAAGCACCCCTCTCAAATATTGCTTTCATGAGGAAAATTCTCGACACCCACATGCTAACAGCGCGTGCAGTACGCGAATGAACAAGGCAGCGGGTCCGCAGAAATGGGATCACTTTTGCTTAACTCTTCCTCAATTCCAGCATCATTACGAAGGGCAGCAGCAATGTTATTAGTCAGGGTCGGATAATCCTGTGGTTTTGTGTCTCGAAAGGTGCCCAGCCGAAGGGACAGTCAGGCGTCGAGAGGGGACAGTTGAACGTTGAAAGGCAACGGCATCACTTTCCCCCACACGAACGATCAATCAATGTGGAAAGGGTTGGTTGGATAAAATGCGAGAGGAATACGGAACCTTTCATCATCGTTGCAATACCCGGGAGTCGCAATCGGTGCAGCGTTCTGCTGTGTGTCGGGACATCCCGGGCATAATTTCTCGGTGTGTGAAACAATGAGGAAACTCTCGGTAACTCCGGTTCTCGCTTCCGGCTTCGCTTTCCTCACAACCCGCAACGTCTCGCAAGCAAACAAACGGGTTAAACGCAGTAGGCGAAACGTTCGAGCAAAATAAACGCACTAGGGACGCAGATTTCTCCGCATCTTTTCCGCATTCCAGATGCGCCGAACGGCGACCAATATGCGAGGTTTTCAATAGATAGCGGCAGCAATGGAAAGGTTTGTTATGAGGGATAGAAATAGAAGTAGACGCGATGGAGTAAAGCGTAATGGGCACCAATGCTGGAAATTACGGTGCAAACAGTAATACACTCTAGTTTTCCACCTCGTGGTAGAAGCGCTCTAACGTTTCGCAAAAGATTAGATAAATTGAGTCTATACTGCTTCACTTTGCCACTTTTTTTAGTTATATAGTCCTAGCAAGACTTAAACAGTTTCTGTTGAAACACGGACCATAGTAACCGTGAATTTGGTTGCTATATTCAATGTTTCAATGAAAAATGAAAAAATATGTTATTACGCCATATGAACAGAACCGTTATTGAGATTTTAATGTTTTTGCCAAACATAATTTGTTATTAAGAATTTCACCAGTAATTCCACGCGAAAATATCATCATAAATGGCTCAATTATCTTTAAGCTGGAAAATATTATCAACCATAGCAACAAAATTAGGACATAAGGTCTGTGCATGGGAAGAGAAAAGCCAAATCCTTGATATAGTTTATTTTTGTTTGCTTACAATATTAGCGTTTTTTAAATAATATCTTCTTCATTACATTAAATCTACGGCTTAAAGTTTTCGAAACAGTCTCCCAACAAAGCAGAAGATCTGTCTTGTGTTTTAAATATAGAAGCAATATTAAATTTATCAACCACAAAAACCCAAGCTGAACTTAAAAGGATTAAACTTCTAGCACCCAGCTGCCTAACACTGTTGGAGAATGTCTAATCGTAAAATAAAGGCAAGCGAAACATAAAGCGCACATCGAATCGTAAAACCCACTCTCGCTTCAGCGCTATTAAACCATTAACTTTCAAACTGGTTTCAAACCTTTGAACACCCATAAAATGTTAGCATCTTTGGCAAAGGTGGGATGGCTTGTTGACTTACAGCGCGGCAGCGCGCGCAACATAATAAAGTTAAACAAACGATCATAAACCAATTGTCCGCCCCGGGCGGAGGACGGAGACGGAAATCCTTTCGCGTGCATTTGCCTACCATGGCCAGCCAACTGCGATCGGGTGACGATCGTAAAGTGCTCGAAAAGTGGAGGCCGCATAATCGAGCAGGTAGCGAATGGGAATTACATCACCCACAGAGGTCTTTCCGTGGAAAAAAGGGTAGCAAGGATACAGTGCCCACCAATACATTCGAACATCGAAGTAAGGCGCTTTACGACTCGGTATGGCTCGTTGAACGGAGAAAAATTGGTTGAAAAATATTTGCATACCGTAACGAAAAGGATTACGCCGGTCAAGCGAAGGATTGAGCTTTGGCCGTTCAGCACGAACACCTTCACGCGGCGTGAAGTGTCCTTTGCTGTTGCTGGGATTGACCACTTTTCCGTTGTCCGTTGCCTTCGTTGCGTTGCGCTGCCCTATCGGTCACCCGGTTTTGGACGCTGGCTCAAGGTTCTCTGTATCCTTTTGAGCCAATAAATGGCAAGATTAGGTAAAAGCGGCCGGCTCTCGTCTACCGATGTCCTTCGATGCTTTCGATGCCCAAAACGAACAGCAACCCTTTCGTTCCTCTACCCCGAACCTCTAGGGGGTGGGTTGGTTTATTTGCATATTTGCAAACTGACCAGCACGGGAATGGACGATGACTCCTGGGGTGCATTACGGATGAAACGGAAGACCCATCCGTTGGGTGCAGGACGAAAGAGGAACGCTTCCAAAGGGTTGCGAGGCTCATTTTCCGTCATAATAAGAAGTTACTTACAGCAAATAGTGTGACCATTTGCTATCGAAAAAACAAAAAAATCTCTCTGGGTACAAAATTCGGGATGCTCATTCATGTACGGGTAAAACTTTTTGGCTAAAAACCGACGGAACATCCTTTTCGTGCTTTCCGCTCTTGTTTTCTTTGTTTTTTGGTTTTTCGTTCGGAGAGCGAGCGTCTAGCGGGGAAAAACAATATTTGTTCAACCCGTTCCGGCGGCCGTATGCGCCGCGAAACGCACTTCACGCAAGCCGGAAACGGCACAAAACTTCCCCACGGAAATACACATACAAAAGTGGACAGAGGCACAGTTGTGAGCCTCGGGCGGAACACAACGAGTGACAGTTATGTCAACACGATAAGGACCTGCTTTTAACCACTCTTTTGTTTAAAAGCCGCAATAGGAGTTTGTTTATTATTGTTTTTCATTTTGCAAAAGGAACGTCTCGGCAGCCATGAACCTAAATACAGTTCGGACGACGCAGGATGACCGGAAGTCTTAATTTGGGCCCTAAGGAAAGAGGAAACGTACGAACTGTCCACCATTTTAAAAGGAACATTACGTTTGTTCAGACGTAAACAAGAGCAATCATAGTCGGAGCCCTAAAAAAACCAACGAGAAATGGCGCAACACTCGTCCAGCCAATCAACGTAGGCGGCGGCAGCTCATGACGCCATCTTGGCGACGCCATGAAGGCGGAGTCCGGGGTGTGAGCTCTAAGGCGAATATGGTGCAAAAAATATGGCGTTTAATTTTATGAAATAGTAACATTATATCACGAAATCGTGAAATCGTTAATATAATTCGTTAATATTTCGGCAGACTGAATTTGTGGTTTGATATTTTAAAGCACTACAATATAAAAAAAACTAATTTAAAGCTTATTGAAGTGAATGCCAACCGTAGCTTCAGAATAGGGAATGAACTTTGTTCGACATAATTTTCTCACATTTCAAAGAAAAATTAGGTAGTTCTTTGAAAACTAGGTCACACTAATGAAATCAATATAAAACACTTTTCGGAAATTTCGGTCAAGTTTCGGTAATTTATCCCTATATTTAATTATTTATCCGTTTTCATATGTTAAATCACCAAAGTATTTCGATTTTGAAACATTTTTGTTGATTT
>JXXB01023514.1:0-10195 GCA_000956275.1 Anopheles koliensis | reverse complement strand
ATGTGTCTATTTTGGACATCGCAACGATCCTAACGATAGAAGGCTTTTAATGTCTGAATTCCAAATTACTTCCCGCAACATCTTACTGCCCATAAGAATCACACATTGTTACGGATGGATTTAAATGCAAACAGCACATACAACGCGGAACGCACCAGAACGGGTTTTGTGGGTAATCTGTATAGGAGTAATTAAAATTCTTCCCAGCCTCCCCACCCCGTAATTTTCCCGTTCTAATGCGCTAAATGCGTGTTGCGCTATTACGCTTCCACCGTTAAAAATCGACAAACTCGGTACGCGCTCGGAGTTTCGCGATCGGTATGCGGAAGTATTGCGCACAGTAGTGGAGATGCTTCCAGCCAAGGGAAGTCCCACTTTCCGCTTAAAGTCGCGGGAATGTGTGAGGAAATTCTTTTCCGCGCCAATAGCAATAATGTGCGTTGGAAGCTGGATGCTGTGGTCGATCTTTCTTCGTCTTTCTTTAAAATCCGGCATACAAATACGCAAACAATTCAATGTTTGGAAGGGAGAGAATCGAGAATCGGACATGGTTGGGTTTTGTTGGAGAGGAAGAGTTATCGGGCGGAATCGAACGGCTATTTTTATGCCTTTCGTTTGGTATACCAGCGTTGGAGGTGTTTTCCACACGTTCGCTAGAAGCAATCGCGATCGTACGTGGTTAATTGCGGCTAGGTTCTTTCGGGGAGTAGAGTTTGAAAGCCACTCCACATGCTTGTTTATGGTTGTTTATCCCTACCTACATCTCGAAATGGCAGCAACAAATTGAAGCAAACGAGTAGCTATCGTGTGTCTCGTCACGTCTACTAGCAGTAGCAGCAGCACCACCTTCTACTGTGTTGTTCTACTAATGATCTTCTCTCGCGTTCGTGTCCGTGTGCAGAAAAATAGACTTTACGAGTAGCTCCGGAAGAATTAATCGCACAATACTCGTGCGTGTCATCCTCTGCCCAGTGCATGGTGTAGGATTAATGAAGCTTCTATGGATGATCGTAGACGCGCTGGTGTACTTCCTGGTCATATAATGACACCACCCACGTACGCTGCATCCCTAGAAGACCCTAGAAGAAGTATGATCCAACGAGAAGTACGTGACGAACCGCGTCTTGACGAGCTGATCCCACACACTCGAATTGAACCATCGCTGCTGGTTCCCTCACTTCTCCAATTTCCATGTGGAGATTCTGCCCACCAATAAATCTTCATGAATTGGTGAGAATTGTTGAAGCGCGGCTTGAAAACTTCACGCCCCGAGACGGCAGATCCCGAGCGGCGAATGGGCGATTTTATGGGGTTCCCTCTCTTCCAAACGGGCGTGCGTTTCATCGTGTGCAGCAGCGTTCAAAAAGACACTGGGCTAAATTTGGTTATAATTAGATTCAATTAAAATTACTCGCGTCTGGGTGGAAGATCCACCGGACTCCGGGTAGGGTGATGGTTGAAGTTTTTGGATTCGGTCGTCCACGCCGGGGTTGATGACACACGCGACCCGATCATCAACCGGCAAACACGCAACCGGCTGCGGTGACACAGCGATCCGGAGGACCCCTGCTGGATTTGCCGGGGTGTCCGACAATTAACGCCCCAATCGGCGTTCACTGACATCAGGACAGGTTCGGTTCGGTATCTCGAACATCTCGAAAGGGTCTCGAAAAGTTCGTTGCTCTCTGCGGGTGTGTGGGTAATTTCAGACCGTGTGGCTTTACGGTGACCCAACACCACCAAAGGTCGAGACCTTCACAAGTTGGACATTGCTGGACAAACCCCAAAAGCACTGCCCATGTTCCAGGTCAAATCGGTCCCGCAATGCAGACAACTGCGACAACTGAGCGTTGGAATATTCGAAGAGAACCCTAGGGTGGGTATAATATCCAATCTGAGCAAAAACAACATATCCCCGATGCTGCTACCGTGTATGCTAACAACGGCCCCGAACCGAGAGCCCCGGAAAGACTTGGACCAAAGCCAAATTGCGATGGCCTGGTCGCACAACTGGGAGTCATCTTCGCTTCATCTGCATTGTTTGTGCAGTGTGGTGGGAAATAAAACATGACATAACACGCTGTAATGGTATGTAAACAGCGGACAGTTTAAGCGCCTGGCAGGCCCGAAATGGGGTTGTTACCGGTTTTGGGATTTAGAACGTGCATGAAGAATGTTTATTTGAACATAACATGTGTTTAGTAAAATTCTCATAAGCTACCAATCCATGCGACAAATGGCAATTGGGAACGTGATGAGATAAAATGTCATCAAGCCGCAAGGCAAGCTATTTCCTCTTTTACACACAGCTTGCCAATTAAGGGACGGAAATCGAAAAGTTCCCAACGAACCGCAACGTTGAGCAGCGAGAATTTCGCGATTTCGTTCGCTCGGGACCAAATCAGATCACGGACCAGACCAGAGGAACTTCTCCCGCTTTGACAAGTACGAAACGTCAGTCGGTCGCATGGCGCGTTGCAGACGGTGATTATTAAATCATGCACTACTTCCAACACCACCAACCAACACTACTATCTCCTTTACATCCCGATTTGCTGAGCACGATGGAGAGCCTCATCCAAACGTTGGCTGAAGGGCGGTATAGCGAAATAGCGAAAAGCACTCAGCAGTCCAAACGCAAGAGTCATCTCAGGAGGGAGTTTGGATAGAATGCAACGTTGCTATGACGGCGAATGAAAAGTGCATCGAACTTTGAACGCTCGCAAAAACGACCTCCTTCCCCTTCCGGAGCGCTCACGTACAAACACACACACAAGCAGCAGTGATTCGCCAAAAACAAAATCGTGCTACAACATGGATTATGCTACTTTCCAGTGCCGCTCGGGAAAAACGAACCAAGCACGTCGGGGGTGCCACAACGCTTCAGTGAAAAATATGCTCCAAAACGGACCGAGCCAGCCAGCCAACCAACAGGAAAGGGGTTTGTTTATGAGAGAGAAAAAGAACCCCGGGACCGAATACACCGACCCAACCAAGCGGTATGTTTATATTTTCGTGACCATCCGAGAGGCGGTTAGCGATGCTTTTACTACGCCCGCCGGAAGGGCACGTCGGCTAGACTATTGGCGGGAAGCGAATCCGGGGCGCAGTGGAAAAAACAAACATTTCATTTCAGAGCGGTTTTTCGGTAAGAGCAAAATTAATTCGGTGCTTTTTGACGATTATATTACACATTTTGTGCAAGCACTGTGTGGGAATTATGATTTATATTTTTGTTTTTCGAACAAGATTTATGCCTGCATGATTTATTATAAACAGGCAAATATTTGTTTTATATTACCGCCAAATTACAACCAAGTGACCAAAAGAAGAAACCAGAGGTTTTTTATTCACGTTTTATCAAATATTGTCACTGGCGATTCAGCCCAACATGTGAGTTGTCTTGAATATCGTGTTCCGAAATGGGACGATGATTCAAATGCATAACAATCGTCCACATTGTAATACCCAACATTTGTTTTGGCTGAGTCAACTCTAGAATCTAAATTTACATTTCATTTTATTGGAGCAGATATTATTGAAACATGCCCGGGTCGAAGCAAGCTTATGAAATCTTTCCATTATCGATCATTTTGAAGCTCTACAGATCCTCCGATAAATTCCAAAATCCGGAAATGAATCATTTATGATCTACTGTATACATTTATATTTTGAAAATGGTTTAAGCGACAGTGTAATACGAAAACTAGGCCATATCCTAACTTCCTCTCGCTTGCGAAGTAATATGTTACTTCATTTACAGCAAATCACATCCACTCAGCATCGGTGCAGTGTGAAGTAAACAATTTCGATACAAACAAACTAATCTGTGCCGAAAAGCGAAAAACAATCTCCAATTTACCGCCATCAAAAAATGCCTCTGACAGCAAATGCTCACTGTATGTCATCGCAATTATTAATAATGGATGGGTCGACCAACGTCACCGTCGTCGATCGGTTTTTCTCATGTGTTATTCACGAGGGATCCGTCAGTCATGGGGCATGCGCTACCATAACTCGTCCATTTCTTATCAACAGTAGCCGCCACGTGGTGGTAAGTTAGTAAGTTGACACTTGGCTAAATGGCTATAAATTACCCAACATCCTCTGCCGCAGCGATTAACTAACTGATTGGCTCAAACCGCACGCACGCGTTTAATGAGCGATGCGCCATGAGTATTGTCATCTTTGATCGCGCACTCACTCGCTTTGTTGTGTTGCGCCAACTCATCCACCGGGTGAGGGAATAGCAAAGCATCTCACCGTGAGTCAATCTCACGTTCACACGTTTCCATCGACAAAACATCGAATCGTTAAACATTTCCCACCGCAACGCGCTCCGTTTATCGGATGTTTATTTGTTTGTTTATTCGTCGGTTTGCGCCTCGTATGGTGTGTGCTGTGTTTGTCTTTGTCTCGTGTGCACAATCCCCTCGTGGTATGTCATAACCATCGCACATACACATCGCCCGCTTCCACACTAATGGAATCAATCAGTTAGGTCAGTGAAGAGTTCAGCAGCTGATAAATTAAAAATCCTACCGATTGTAGTCGATTGCTGATTGCGAAAACGTGCCAATCGAAGCAGCGAGCGACGTAATCTTCGAGTGGCTAATTGCAGCAGGCAGCTGAAATGTCACAGCAACGTTGACGGATGGAGTAAAACATGGTTTCTCCATCAGAACCAGCGCTTTGAGGAGTGTTGGGAGTGGTCAAGAAGTAAGATATATAACTAGAGAACTGATCCAGTTAGCAAAGTGTCCCGAGGGAGTTCATGAAATCATGAAATACTTTAATTGCAAGTTATATTATTAGCAAAGTCCTATTTCTCTCAACGTTTGGGATGCCTTACAAACGATCCTGAGCCTAAGTACACGAGATACATTTGATCCGAATCGAACCGAATCGAATACACAAACGATCGCCAACCTGAGCCGCATTAGACATCACTCCACAATTGAACACTTTTCTCACTTTCCCTCTCTCTCTCTCTCTCCCTCTCGTTACTTTCACTTTAATGACCCCGTGTCCAAACTGATGTTCGTCAAGTCGAAGTAATGCCCGCGGAGGGGATGGAGGAGTGCGGGAAGTTTAAGCACACGCCTGGCTAGTACAGATAACTCTCCGTACATCAAAGCCCGCGTCTCAAACGAAATGGACGACTGGCACCACAACTGCATCCATCAGTGACGCTTTCTCCCTCCCACTGCGCTTAGAAATAAAAACCGGAATTCGCTCCATATTTTTCTAACCTCACTTCGTGCTCGTGCTGTTCGTGAGAGCTTCGCTGCCCCTTCGGGGGCAACGAGATTTTTACTAAGGAACATGGAGAAATAGGAACACAATAAAAAAAAAACATGTGCCAGAGTAAAAAGGTCAAAATGTCAAAAAGGCATTCCATAGACCACTGCTGCTCAACAGAAATCAGAGCCACCTCAGGTAGAGTAAAACATAACACAACAACAAATCATGCGCCGCGAACGTCGTCTCCGGTTTCGAAAAAAAGAAATAGTTTCAAATCACGCTTTTGCAATGTATTATTGCTTCGCTCGGGGGAGGAGGCTGTTCCACTTACAATATCCAACAGACACGTGCCCCGAAGCAATCACTTTTTCCCGATCTCGAAGTCGAAGACTCTCAACAAACGCTGTGCCGTTGTAGTTTTTTGGGAAATGGAAAAGGTGAAAATTGATACCACCTGGCGGCGAGCAAAGGGTGCTCCACTCTTACAGGCTTCTTGCGGGAGAGATGACATTTCACTTGCAAGGAACCTGATTTGATCGTGGCTGCTTGTGGTTCCATACTCTGGGCCATTATGCTGTCGCACTCAATTTTCGGTTGGCGTGTTTAGAATAACTTCATCCAGCGGAGTACAGGATATTCTATAGTATTTTCTATCGTCAAATTTTTTTACGGTTTCTCAAAAGTTTTATTTTAAAATTTAAGGCACTAGTTTAAAAAATGGCAAACCATAAAACAATTATTGAATATATTTTAAAAAAATGGTAACAAGTGAGCAACTTCAACGGACTGGACATCTTGTAAAAAGACTGTATTATTGAAAAAATCTACTATCTCCAGCATACACAATAATCCTGTTTATAACCTCAAAAGTGGGTTTGAAATTATTATCTATCGTGAAACTATGCCTAAGCTTGCAGACGGCGGGTGTTATTTACAACCGATTGGAATAAAGCCTCTGTGCAGGTAACACTGATATAAGGCGACACCGCTCTGGCATAGTCCAGATGTTATCAGATTGGGCCACTTTGCAAGATTAAGCATGTGAGTTATCCAGTAAGTAGTAGACGCAGCGAGTGAGCTCAAAAAAAATGGTTGCCGGTCCTGAAATATGTAAAATTTCACCTCTTCAGAAGTCGTCAGATGTAACCTTTTATAATTTTCCGTAATAAAAATAGGTTCCATAATTGAATTATCAGCACAAACAGACCACCTTCGGCAGGCGGATAGGTGCGGTTCACATCAGCTGCTGCTACTATCTTCATTACCGGGCGCTGCTGTGTGCGTTTATTACGCTTACGCCTCCTTCCCCTATCATTATCAGCGTGTCACAATGTTTCACCGTCATTCGTTCTTCCAAGCCATACCTCGTCCACCTTAGTCCGATTCGTATTTGCGATGTAAAATAATAGCAACTGTTTCCATGGCAAGGGGCGAGGGGGTTAGTACGCGGCCAAAGCCCTAACGACGGATGTGCCCTTTAATCATTGCCTCGTCTCGCCTTCGCTGGAATGCGTACACAAGGTCCATTCTTCCAAAAAAAACCGCGTTCCGCGTGATCGTGACCTGTAACACCTTTGCCGGCGTGTCGGTGTGTTTAGTACGACGGGTCCTAATCTCTATCGGATTTGAAATGGAACAGAAAAAAACAAGCCAAAAGCTCACGATATCGGTGCGAAGGGGATAGCGAAATATGAGCAAAATTATCTCCCCCTCTCGGAAAGGCTACGACTCTGCGGAGTTGTGAGCGATTTATTTACCCACTTCCTCGTGCTCGTGTCGAACCGGCAGCTGACCTTTCACAGGTCTATTGGGCAAATTTCTTACGTCCAGTAGTAAGTACACCTCCCCGTCGGCTACCCTTATTACTAGCCATTTATCAAAACCAACCAACGCCACCGACAGACGCCAGTTAAATGCTGCGGTTTCGAATCGAATTTCCTACCACTTTGCTGTGTTGCGTGCGTTCAGCTAAGGGTGCCCTTTACCGGGCGGCCTCCGTCACGGAAGTGTAGTGCCACGTGGAAGCCTCCACCTTCGCCTGCATTGGCAACATCGAATGAAGTAATTTCACATAATTAGCACGGCAAGCGGTGGCGTGGCGAAACCCATTTGCTCTGGAGGATGTAAATGGACGATGCCGGTGATAGTGTCAGTGCCGGAAGTCAGCGCCGATAGCTTCAATTTATTCGCCAGCTATTTGAGGCTACTTTGCGTTCCACGACTGGTAACGCTCGTCATTGTTTGATAAGCCACAAATATTTTGCTGTTAAATTCCTACGCGTCTTCAAAGCGATATTGTTTTTAAACGCTTTAACCTTCACGCACTGGTATGTCTTCCACAGACCAAAAAAAGGAAACATTTTCAGCGCTTTAGTTTTCTTTTGCTGGCTAACAAAACAATTCTAGCGAGAAAAACACGCGATTAAATTCGTGCGTCAAATTTATTTACACGACGCTCTTACGTTGGTTGGCGTTATCCAACACCGTCATCACAACACTTATTTTTTTTATCTTTTTCCCATTGTGAGGGTTTTTTTTCTATAATTTTTTTTTTGTTGATGTGGTTAGGCCATTAAGGATTTGAATTTGTAATGTCGTAATTTACTCGATTGAAAACGAGTAGGCAGAGCAAAAACGCGATAAACAAAACACGCATCGCGAACCACAACAACAACCCATATGGAGTGGGTAATTCGGTTTGACGAAAAACCCTCGAGCCCCTGACCTACATTAACCGCGGCTTTGGGTTGCCCCTGTGTGAAGTCAGCACGGTTGATAGTGTTGCAGAGTTGCTGGATGGTAGACAAGCCGCTGAGACTGAGACTGAGGGAGAAAGAGAGTAAAAAAAAAATCGACCTCGATAAAACGCCTTTCCGTGCGGGAAGTTTAGGGCCACAAAGAAAGACCACAACGAGGAAGGAGGCTACAAAACGAATGGTGGAGTGGCACGTTGTGTTGCAGCAACGATGCCCGAAAAACTTTCACCCGATCGGAGAAACCAAGGCAAGTATGCTTTTGAGCTAACGCAAATATTTGTGGGAAAGATAACAGCCTTTATTTGTTTGCTAAATGAGGTTCTACGATCTGTTAGTCTAGGTCTGCCATGTTTGGAAAGATTGGGTACATCCTCGAAGCATGGATACTTAAGTTCGACCACTTAAAATCTTTCATACACTTAACGATACTTGAACTTGCATCTTTAGACTTTTTAATCGATCTCTATCTGAAACTTTGTTTTCCTTACTCTTTCGAAGTCCATGGCATGAGAAAATTACTGTCTCTCACATGCTTCTCACATGCAGTACTGTCTCTCATTGCTGAGAATCAATTGAGATTCAAAATATACAAAGTTCGCCATATTGAGTCCTAATTTTAATACGTTATCCTGGTCAAAATATGAACTCAAAGCAAGGTACTGGATAGTATAAATCATCCGCGACTCTAGAATATAACTTCCGGAGAACATCTTCTTCAAATACAAAAATCTTTACTCTCCTCTCCTAACCTATCCAAGTCTATGCGTTGGAGAGGTACATTAACTTAGAGGAAGATGTTTTAAGTTGTACCATGAATTCTCCATTGCCTAGCGCATTTTTCCAACCCCAAACCAAAACAAATCCCGTCTCACAAAACCAAGCTGAAAATCGCCCGTAATTAATTCCACAGCCACCTTCGCTGCTCTGCAAATCAAAGGACATCGGACGTTCTCATCGCTCTCGGGTTTTATTTTGTCCTCAACCCCACTGGTGCTCAAAACAATCACCGGATCCGTTCAGCCATAACAGACAGCCGCACACAGCCGTGGCAGTAAGCGATCGTGCAAAGCGCAAAAAGGATCGAGGATCAAATTTCGTATTCCCACCGGTGCTCCCTTTGCACAAAAACATCCATACGAACGCCAGGCGGGGATCGTGCAAAGCAAAACACCGACGGAGCAGAACCAGAACAACAAACACTTGATGTCCGTGAGCAGATGAAGCCCCCACGAGATCTTCTAGCACTTATGCACTCTCAGTGAAGTGCATCCGGATGGGGAATGGGGTGGTCCAAAACCAAAAATCACGGTTGACTTACGGCACCGAAACGACGCTCCATTAGGTTTCCTTCTTCCAGAGCGGTGAACGACAGCGGATAATCCCGTCTCAAGATCCGGTTAAGCCGTTTGGACATGTTTTTTTTTGTGTGGGATACATTGAGGGAGGTAGTATCAATGGCTTTTGGGGATATATACCCTTTTGGTAAGGAATATGCCGAAGCCGACGCCGCCACCGCCACCGTCACGGCTGAGCGATAAAAATACTCACCAGTGAGTGGAGCAGCAGTTCGCTAACGATAGCGTCGACGAGGAGGTTAGCAGGGTCCCAATTTATATTCCCTCCCCTGGACGCCTGAGCGGATATCGGATTTCATATGCGCGCGCCCGGCTCGGTTCCCGATAGTGAGTGAATTCGAAATCGAGGCCACAACACCATGCGCGCCCTTTCTGCGGAGCCGATGGAAAGGAAGACGTGAATAACCTGTACCCATTAAGATTAAAGTACTTCTTCGGTGAATGATTGGTAGCAACAAGTTCGGGTTCGAGACGTGCGGGAATAGAGCTGTTCGGTGTGGTTGTGTGTTTAATTTAAAGCACCGTTTGACAGCGAGTGTGTCGTTTCAAACGCAAGCGCGAAGTAAACGATCCACCAGGATCCATTAATTCAATTGAACCAGCGCAACGTGAAGCCATAGACACCGTCGTTTCAAGGAGGTGGTCGAAAGAAACAATATTTTTATGCCTAAAGACCTTGAACTAGGCTGCATGGTGTACCTTCCTCTTGTTCTTCGCCACCGATGGGAAGCGACAGAGGACCAACCGGACCAAACTCATCGATTGGAAGGCACCCAAGGCACCAAGGAATGGAGGACTGCGGGATGACCCTCGAACGTTGACGGTGACCTCTTCTCTTCC
>JXXB01023505.1:0-15051 GCA_000956275.1 Anopheles koliensis | reverse complement strand
TAAGTATGAACTTAGTGTGTCCAATTTGTTCCGAACTATTCGTTCGCTCGGACGAAGTGCGTATTACACCTTGTGGACATATGTTTCATCACAAGTGCCTTCTCCAATGGCTTAAAAGGTAAGATCGCCCGGGAAAGACCGGTGCCAAGCATGGTCCTTCTGTAGATAACCTAGGAAACTATTTGTAGATCCAAAACCTGCCCTCAATGTCGAAACCGTTGTACCGAGGTCAGGTTAATCAAGGTGTATTTCAACGTTACTGCCAATCTCGACACAACAGAGGACAGTGCTTCGCTACTGGAAAAGCTAGACAATCTCACGTTGAAGTTGCGACAGCAGGAAAAGGCGTTGAAAGAATTCGAAGTCAAAACAGTGGAGCATAAGGGAGAGCAGAAAAAAATGCGGAAAACATTGCTCGGGTTGGAGGAAGAGCTACGGGCGAAGCATACGGCAATATTTGCGTACAAGCACGAGATCGACATGCTGAAAGGAGATCGGAAAGCGTTAGCTAAAGTACAGGAAGAATTGAGCAAAGTCAAAACGAAGCTAGAATCATACGCTGCAGTCAAGCAAGCGTTAGATGCAGCAACACACGAGGTGGAACAGATGCTGTCGAGTGATATGACCCGTGAGGCAATTGTTTCTTTGGCAACAACACTCAAGCGTGAGCTACAAGCTCAAGAGATCAAACGTAAGGAACAATCTGACCGCCTGAAACGACTCCAGAACGAGCTGGTAGAAGAGCGCAGAAAAAGAAAAACGCTCGAAGAAAACCTGTCAACATGCGACAGTGAGATATATCGACTCGAGCAGCTTTTCAAACAGAAGCAAACAGAATCGACGACCTGCAATACGTCCACAGAAAGTGTGGGATCTCCCGAAATGATAGCTAATACACCGGACCAGGGACTAAACGGTGGTCGTAAACGGCCGGCTCCTCATGATCTAAACAAAAGTACACCTGTATCGGAGAAGGTGCGCAAAATTCTCAGTTCAACGTCACCGTACTTGCGCGTTAAGACAAGCAGCATCGGCCTAGCACCACTCATGCGTGGAGGACTTAGCGCAAACCCATTATCCGGTGCCCACATTGCGAACACCGGTGAGAAGCCGAAATCGTCGGACAATTCGGTTGCAAAATTGTCCATCCTTTCGAATTACAGAGTATCGGGACCTAAACCCGCATACGTCTCGAAAAGTACCTCCCTTCGCACCAACAAGGTTATGGATGAGAATGTCAATGTTGAAAATAAGGACGTGGAAGAAAACGCTCCACGGTACACACTCACTTCCTCCACCGTTACGGCTCGCCTGAAAGCGGGAAAACTGACCAGACATCCTTCCACTGTGAGCAGCGCAATGCCGGGGTTAGTTGTCGAATTGGACGTAAGCGACGTTATCGAGTGATTCAAGCCTTCTACTCACCGAATCTACAAAGCTCCCTGCGGGAGAATCCTTTTAATAAAATTTTACCAATTGTTGTACTTTAAACGTAGCTTTATTGTGTTACCCACATTTCCGCTGCGTTCGTTTCACACTTTACAAATGGAAAATGTACGGTCTTAGCATGAAGGAGTTCCGTACTGTTTACAGGTTCACGGGTGCAGGCTGTCCAGCGTACTTGGCCTTACGCTCCTCGGCGCGCTTCAGCGACTCCTCGTGCGAAACGTTACCCTTCTTTGCATACCGCAGGTTGCGCAGGAACTTCTGGCACATCTAAAACACGAAAATATGATATCGCATCACAATATGGTTCATACACGTCGGAGCTGACGAAGAGCAAGCTTGCAGGAAAACAATGTTTAAGAAATACTTACACCACGCTTGGACTCATTGCGCTTACGCTTCGGCTTCTTGATACCGTTCTTGTGAGCCTTCTGGTCTATAAACGAAACGAAACGAAACACTGAATTACAAACCGCACAACGGGCATCGATGTGGAAGGAGCTAGCTCCGGTAGCAGTCCACCCGCACCGGACTCACTTACTCTGGTTGTGATTGGTGTGATTCTTCGACTTGGCCATTCTGGCTAGTTAATGAGGTCGAACCTACAGGGAGGACGAAGAGTAAACGTACTGTGAGTTGTTTGTCCAAAAGTAGGCATGCACAACAGCGATCTAATTCATACCTGAATCAAAAAATTCCTATTAATGATACCGAAAACAACCTTCCAAGCGAAAGTTGGCAACCGGAAAGAGAGCTAGAGATACTTTGACGTTTCTTACGTCAAACGGCACGGAAATTGAAACGTCATTTTTCTTTCAAAATTTGGTATAATCTGGCGAGCGTATTTTCCCGATCGCATGGGTGACAATATGCCTCCTAACATGGCACACAGTTCATCAATATATATAGAAAGTTAAATTTACCTATAATATTTTAAGACAAGTATTACATTGCAAATAAATTTCATTTGATTCGCATACTGTACTATGAAAATTGCAAAAATTATCCTACGCCTAACGTGCGCCACGCGACTACATAAATGGCTAGTTTTACCACCGTGGATGTGTTTTTCGGCGCGTCAAGAAATGTCACGAAAGTTGTGGAAAAAAATGTACGAAACGTCGAAAAAAGGAAAGGCAAAAAAGTATCCACGACGTTTGCAGCAGCTCAGCAGCTTAGGTGAACGGGAGGTTTCTCGTCAGCTAAAACGATACGATAATTCCGCTGGCAAATAGTGGAAGCATCCATCAAGTGTTGTGATAAATTCTCATCTGCACGATGGAGGACGAATGGGGTACGTTGTTGTGGCCACGATCGATCTGTGCGCAGTGTTTGATTTCCCTATTCGCTCTGCTCCTCCGTGTACTGGTTCACGCAAGTTCGTCGTGCCACGACGTTGGCTCTCGGAAACGGATTGTGCGAGAAGTAGACGGTGGTATACATGGAGACGAATGCGACACAATGCACAGCAGCGGCAGTGGAGGACTATAAATAATTTAGCTGCTAACGTAATACATGGATGGTTAAAAATCTTTACAGAAGCGCTTGCCGAACAGAAGCCCGAGCAGCTGTTTGCCAAGGCGGACGTGAACAAGTGGGCTGGTGAGGACGAGGACGATGTAAAGGTATGTTGCACGTAAGTGCATACGTTGCTGAATGGTGGCTACTACTACGTACGTGCATCCAGTTGAAAGTGGTTTGGGAAGTTGCATTCCCACCGTCTGATTGTGGCTTTCTCCCACTCCCTTCAACAAAGCAGCGTTGACACGCGAACTGACATCAGCAACCAGCAATCCAGTCGCCAGCTTGTAGCAATCTTAGACATTTTCAACGTGGTGACGCACGTTAACTCAACACTTTGTTTTACAGGACAACTGGGAGGATGACGACGAGGAGGAGGAGAAAAAGGATGAGCCAAAACAAGATACTCCTACTAATCAAAACGCCAAATCGAAGAAAACTGCCCAACAGAAAGAGGTAAGTTGGCAGTGTTGAGTCTAACACCAGCGATACGTGTGATAATACCAAAAGCGTATTTTCGGGTGGTTTTAGAAATTGAAAAAAGAGGAATTGGAACGACTTAGGAGAGAGCAGGAGGAAGCGGAAGCTAACATGACCCCCGAGGAGCGATTGGCCGAGAAGCGCCGATTGCAGAAGCTACAGGAGGAGAACGACCTCAAAACGGCGATGGAGACGCTCGGCATCACGCCGATGTCCTCCGGCAACGGCATCGATGGAATGCATCCGACAAATAAGGAGGAGTTTGGTGAACTAGCCGAAGCGATTAGCAAAAAGCTCGCCAACTACCGTGCGCACACGGAATATCAGGGATTCCTGGAGGAGCTACTGTTGAAACTGTTTGCCAGCTGTAAGCAATCCTGGGATGGGCGGTGGCACTGAAACTGATCTTGTTACTATTATCTTTCGTTACAGTGTCCTCGAACAATATTCGGAAAGCGAAAACCACACTAGACAATTTATATTTGGAGAAACAAAAGGTCGAAAAGGGCGACAAACCCAAGAAGACCAAGGGCATCAAGGTGAAAGCGAGATTGCGCGTCGAGGGTGAAAACGTGAGTATCTTTTTTTTTTGTGTGGCACCAGTGCCAATAGTGCAATGGTTCTAGATCCACCTTTTCCTTTTTTTCGCCTCTAGACAACGCTGAACGAGTATGAAACCAAGTATGACGATTACGATGACTACGATGATTTCATGTAACGGTCGTTGTTGCTGCACATGTCGTCGGTTGAAATGCACATCATCATCAACGCTCATGTCGTCATCGCAAGCACTATCGCCATCGCCGTCGTCGGTCGTCGGTTAAAGCTGGACCGGTAGGAGGAGGAACATGCAAATACACGCAAACACACAAACACAGTTACACAGGATATAGAAGCCGATAGGATTGGGAGAATTGTAGGAGTTAGGGAAGTAATTATTTACATTAACCGTGTGTAGACCATCAGTGTTAATCCGATAAAACCTCTTGTTTTGTTACAATTTCAACTCGTTTTCCGATAACTATAGCATGGCGCTGTCTCGCGGGGAACAGGTTTTTGCGGAAGGAAATCGTTTCGCCTCCGCGGCCCTGTAGGATAGTAAATATGCGTTGCCAGTTGCCGTTGCAATAGGGAACGGCCCAGCAGTATAGTAGGGTGAACGGCAGCAGCGTACATACCACAACTAATCCACCAGGATTTAACCACTTATCCCCCTTTTATCACGTTTTGGCAATTACCTACCCATAGGATCGTACCGTTCTAGTGAAAGCAAGCGCGAAGAAGCCTCACGATATGTAGGTGCTTCCGTCGTTGTAAAGAAAACACAGCAAAACTTTGGGAGAGTAGCAGCAGCTGCAGTTTGCGGAGGAAATTGAGAGACGACCAATTTGACTGTAAATAAAGAAAACGAGGAGGAGATCGCAAGCGGATACGGTGACGGTGCTTTTAATTTCACTGGGATAGGTGTCAAGTGTTATGTTCCAATTGTTTTTGCGGGAATGCTATGGTTCACATTTTCTTTCCACTGGGAAAATGCGTATTTCATAAAAAAGAGGACGCAATGGGCATCGTATTCTAATCCATACTACGAGCCGTGATTTTGTAGTATCTTTTGCATGTCCTTAATATTTCTCTGGCTAATACGGGAGGGGCGCACACCCACATAATACGTGCGTAGGCGGCTACCAATACACATGTCCACACGCGTCCATACAAAAACTGTGCCCTTATATTGCTACAGGCTCTCCACCGCACAACACTAACATCATAACAATCATAAACACACAGCACGAGGAACAACTGTTTACATGATTGCTTATCATGTGAAACAACTGAATCCACCATCCCAACCCGACGCTGGTTAACCGCATTTCCGATCCGGTTCCGGTTCCGGTTAATGCATTTCCCATTGAAAGATGGAATTTTTGTTTTATGTCAGCAAAACGTTCGCAGTAGGCGAACTATTTATAGCATTATTGATTGCCGGGCGTACATAACCTACATGTGCGGGCGAGATGGTGTCTGACAGTTGTGTTGCTTCCCTTCCGGGGAACAACAAAACAGTGGAAATGAAAACGATTTTCATTCGTAGAAATCACGATCGATTTTATTTTGTTATCAATATACGATTACTGCAACATACCAACAATTCCATATGGATAATTTTTAGGTGGGAAGATCTTGCCTGCAACCCATATGTACATATCGCTTCCCTCGTTTTCGCAACATAACCTTGCTTTTTTGCACACTGTTTGATTATGCTGTTTTGTAACTTTCTGTAATGAAAAATCACATAGGCAATGGATGCGCGACCTTTCGCGACCTAGCGAAATCGGATTAGATTCTCAATATATGCATAAGAAAACGTAATGCTCCCAAATGCTGATCGCAATATCGAAAAATTTCAATAAATATTCACAACAGACGATCGCAGTTGGGATTCATTAGTACCTTTAACGTTTGGTAGGTTTATTCGAAATTCGTGTCCCTCTTCCTCTCTATTTCCGTATTTCAAGAGCAGGTGCTCTTCTCCACAATCCTTTCTCAGTGTCTCCAGCATTCCCAGGAAGGAGAAGAAAATGAACTATAAATGCCATCATCAGTTACAGTTAACCCTACCTCGACACACCGCACATCACATGACGAACGGGAATGAGATAGATTATTTAGTTTTTAATTCTTAAAATGTCACCATACTCTCGAACATACAATTCGGCCACGGAAACTTGTCCGCACAACTTGGTTGTTCAACAAAGCAATTCCATTACCATGGCTTATTAGAGAAAAAAAAAGAAACACTATCGAAATTATAAGTAGGCTGTTGGTGGCGGGAAAAAAGTGCTGCAAAGAGCTATGTAGCACAACATGATGATGATTTCCAGGATACACAAGCCAAATGCCGTCGCAATTGTGATGAGGTGTTGGTGCTGGCTGGTTTGTAGAAAGGGAGCAAAAGATGTGTGTGGGAGCCGTGTGCTTGTTTACTGCCAGGCGCATCCAGCTGGTCTTTCCATTCTGACTGCGTTGAGTCCCACATAAATATACGGAACAGGATGTGTACTAGCGCAAAGGGAGCAAGCGAGTTGCTCTGTGCTTAGGACGAGGCGGCGGCGGGAACCTCCGGCACCTTCGAGCTGGCTGCCGCTTCCTTAGTCTCGGCCTCCTTCTTTGACACCTCCTCGAAGTTCTCCGTCAGTTCCGGCACATCATCATCCTCCTCGGCAGCAGCGGCCGTCGCCAGTTTCTTCAGCTGATTCAGTCCCTCCGGTCCGAGCTGGGAAATGATGCTCGGCAGCATCTCCGTAATGGATTTCGTTTCGCTGTGACCGGTAATGGCAAATGTGTTGGTTCCAAGCGATGCCTGCGTCTTTGGGTTGTTGAAGTGGATCACGGTGCCATCGTTCTTGATCATGTTCACCTCCTCAATGCCGGGGATGGTGTTGACTCCCAGCTTTTTCAGCGATAGCTGAAGCTTCTTGTCGTCGACGGCCGAGCTCGTGTGGACAATCTTCTTCTTACGGCGGGGCATGCCCTTGCCGCCGATGCGCACTTCGCTCTGCATCTTCTTCAGCTTTTCCGCGTTCATCTTGGCTTAGGGCGAGTCCCTTTGTTTTACACTGAAAAATTCGACAGTACGGAAAGGTTTTCACAACAATTAATCAATGAAATTTACACTTTTATGTAGGAGCTGCCGAAACGCACATGTGAAAATCGAGGCAATCGCCGCTGAAAAGAGATAGACACAATGGAATAAAAATTTTGACAGTTGCAGCAAGCGCACTGACAGTTGCCGATTGGCGAAGAATCCCAAGAGCAAACGGTGTATTCGGTGGTAAATTATCACCAGAATTTCGGTAATAAAAGCAAGTTGTTCGACCGTCAGATGAAAGTATTTATCTTTCAGAAAACAGTACGGTAAAAAATATGAGAATTCGATTATATTCCTCTCTATTGCTTTATTCTTCAGACATTTTTCAATGATCAGTTATAAAATTTATGTGTAATGCACAATAATCTCCGCAACATATGTTCTTCGAAACTGGAATGAGACATCGAAAATGAAAACTACTAATGAAATGATAATTTCTTTGCTGAAATTTAGAATTTAATATGTAAAGAAATAAAATATTACGGTTGATCCCCTATTATCCCATGCTAGAACGGATTTATTTTAGTTTTTGCTTTTATAATTGGTTATTTAGTCACTGCAGTGTTTCACTGTTCATGAGATGGTTCATCCTGATTAGAGAAGAGTGTTCAGTCGTAAATAAGTGAATTGAGACTCGTAAATAAGCAGCTCTTTTGTGGTTTTCTGCCTTCCTAGTACAACTATTATAAATGCATAACTAACTGTATGGTCAGAGGAATTATTCATAATATATTTTTGTCAAACTTTACATGATACTATAGCAAGCACCAAAACATACCGTTGCTTCATGTCAACAAAATGTCAATGAGTGAGTCTTCGAAACAAAGCAGAAAAACTTTCTTTTCGTCGTAGGTAAGTGGCATAAATGCTAAATATCTTACGATTTTTACACGTTTTCCTGTTTGATTTGATTGTGAAAGTGCAATAGAAAATGGGGAATTGTGGGTACTATTAGTTATTGATTATTCCATACGATTACATTCCTGTGTCTATTGTTTGTTCGAGTGCCATTTTTTGACGACGTCATTGCGCAGAATGTTCGATGGAGGCCACAATCGAAAGCCTGTTTTCCCGTGTGTTGTAACACGATCAACTATCTGTTTTGCGAGGGGACGGGGATTTGATTCCGCGATAAGAAAACTCTTGCTCTCGCACATTTTTTAAACGCACCAACCCTTGATTTCCTTCCAGTAAACATTGCGTGAATCAGCAAAATGGATGCGGAAAAGTCGAGCAACAGTTCGTTCGAAGACCTATCGAATTTAAACGAACAGGAACGTGCGGAGTTGGCCTCGTCCGTGCCTGAATCAACACAGGCCAAAGCATTAGATAAAGAACAGCCCGCAACTGCAGGACACCGCGACGAACTGCCTGAAAATGAAGAGACTACAGCAGCGAAGGAAGAAAAGGATAGCGAACCAGAAATTATGGACATCCTAGGCAATGGCACGTTGCTGAAGAAGGTGATAAAAAAGGGACGTTCCGAATGGCGACCCGAAAGCAAAGACCTTGTGACGATTAGTTACACCGGACGACTGGATGATGGGACGGTGGTGGAGGATCAGCAGAATGTTGTGGTGCAAATCGACGATGTGGAGGTATGTACGATAACACCGGTTGATTTTACGCATTATCATTACCTCTATTTTTGCCCACGCGACTTTAGGTGGTGCAAGGGTTAGATATGGCGCTGAAGCTAATGAATGAAGGTGAAGTAGCGGAGGTAACCGTTAACCCACGATTCGCCTACGGCGAGCTGGGTCTCAAGGATCCCACCGAACACGATCCGGTGGTGCGGAGCGTTCCTCCTAACGCTACCATAACCTACACGGTCGAACTGATATCGTCGCGGGAAGAAAGCGATATCGAAGCGAGAACATACGCATCGCGCAAAGAAATTGGAAACAAGAAACGATTACGAGGAAACTACTGGATGAAGCGCCAGGAATATAACCTTTCGATTCAGAGCTATCGGCGAGCGCTAGAATATCTGGACGATGCCGTCAGTGCCGGCGGGATGATGGAATCGAGCGCTGGTTCGGTGGAGGTAAGCTAAGCAAACAGTTCCGAACCGTTTCTTATCGAGTAGAAAGTCAACCACTTACCCTTCTCATTGCCCTTCTCTGTTTACGCTTACCATTTCTTATCAGCTGACCACCGCAGAGCTGCAAGATTTGCTGGAGGACCGCATGAAAGTGTACAACAACCTCGCGCTGGCACAGTTGAAAGTATCGGCCCACGAAGCAGCACTCAAATCCGTAGATCATGTGCTAAAATGCCAACCGAACAACACAAAAGCTTTATATCGCAAGGGCAAGGTAATGGATACATTGGCATTGCCGGAAGGTGGAGAGTTTCTTTTTTATGTTGTTTTTTTTTCTCGCCTAAACGACCTAGATTCTAGATGCAAAAGGCGATACGGCCGGTGCTATCACGTTGCTTCAAAAGGCTGCTACGATCGACGTAGACGACAAATTAATACAATCGGTAAGTGAGTTTTCAGTCTCGGACAACTTGGATCCTAATATGTCAGGGTGTATATTGTGACAGGAACTCTCCAAGTTGATCCTCAAATCCAAACGAGAGGCACGGAATGAACGCGACCTGTATCAAAAGATGCTCGGACAGGCACAGAAGCTCGAGCAAAAGACGAAAGTGGCTCCAGCAGCGCAAAACAATGAGTCGTCCAAGGTGTGTGCTGATTGGAATCAATTTGATTTGTTTTTCAATGCTCAGCTAACGTTTCGTTTATCTGCATCTTTCAGATCATGATGTGGGGCTACCTCGTTGGTACAATCCTGATCGGAGTGGTCGGTGTGGCTATCTTCCGGTACAACAATTCTTAAAGCAATCCGTACGACGAACGAATCATAGTATCGGGCTTCTTTTGAGAGAGTTAGATATCGCTATTTTATGCAAACACACGCATTAGAGTTACGAATAGTTGAACCTGTGGACCCGTGTGAGTCATCGATGGGAGTAGAAGAACAGCTAACTAAATGGGCTCTAGGCTGGTATATATTTGCGACTTTCGATGTCGCATTTGTGAGCAGAGCGAAGTGGACGTGTGCGTGCTGCAAACGATTGGTGCATTTTTATTGGGTGTCGGTGTTTTCTGTGTGTCAGCATTGAAAGGTGAAGAGTTTTAATACCCTGTTGGATTATCTCCGCCTAAACAACGACGCGTACTTGACCAGTTGAAATACTACTGGGTACGAGCTTTTTACTGTAAATTTGATCAAAGTAGTTGTGGTATGGGACATGACTAACGTGCTATGGTGGTGTAAACAAGTTCAGTAAACCACAAGCAGACAGGTTTGACTGCTTAGGACTTCACGCGAAGAACTAGAAGCGGTACACGTTTGCTTGGATCGTTATGGGAAATGCAAAGTTATTTTACTATGAGGTTACAAAATATACCGTGTTTAAATATATCATACGTAGACAACTATCGATCTTACCCCAAACCTGTATCCATTTTTATACATGGTAGAACAGCAAACGAATCAGCCTGTCTTAAATTTTCTCCTACTGATAAGTGTGTTTTGATTGGCTTTCCAAATTACTTTGCACCTCCCTGGACGTCAACTCATGGGTGAAGAAAAGACCAAACATTGAAAACAAACTTATAACATTTTTTTCTAAACTTATCGATCTTGATCCGTCTTCAGTGGTGTTAGCTATAGGAAAACATATACTGTGTTACGCATGCCCCAGCGAAACCATGCAGAATTCGTGTTCTTTCTTCCAGTCGTGATTCTTCCCATACTTTTCTGTTTGCCTCATTTTACGGTTGCTTTTTTCATGGTGTGCACACACACACACACATGCGAAGACTAATTGTATAGGGAAATAATATCATTCCAATCTTTGTATCCTGCATTTACGTCAAACACATGGGGGAAGGGAGATTGAAAAAGGGGTGAGGTGTTTTTTTTTCTTCTATAAAATTAGCATCGATTTACCGATATCTTAACCAAACTCCCCCGCTACACAAGCAAACACACACACAGACGTAACATACTCCCAATGTTTAGTGCTAGTGTTTAAGAATGGTTTTTGTCAAGAATTTTTTGTTAGCCTTTTTATTGTTTTTTTTTTCGATGAGTAAATTATGCAAAAACAAATATTTGTATGCGTCTCTGTCACTGCACGGTGAGGTGCTATACACCAATCTAGTAAGCCGCTGGTCTGTAGGCTTGAACGGCTGAGTCGGAATGCAAAGAAGAGAAAAGTAATAATATTTAATTTACAATCAAAGATGGACACTCTGACACTTTTTCGGTAAAACTCAAATTTATTTGTTGTATTATAGTATATAATTTTAATCGGATCACATTCTAAGCATGCCATGCATACAAACCCACTCACTTCAATGCCTGCCAAATTTACAACGCAAACGTCGTCCACGATTCGCCCTCCCTCGGAAGGTCCTTATTTTCGGGTCCGAGTACGGATTTGCCTACCACGCTCACCGCACCCGGTTTCAGATAGTGTTCGTTCACTTCCAGCAGTAGCTCCTTGCCGACATCGAGCACCGCGGCCCGGTGCTTGGCGAACAGGTCGTCCGAAAGCCCCTGCCGGAACAGATCCATGCCACGCTCGAGCGGTGCGATCGGTACGTCCAGTTGCTGCAGTACACCCAGTTTCGCCTCGAACAGCATCTGGTCGTCCATCTGCGGCACGGTGCGCACGTTCCACTCGTACGCCTGATCGAACACATCCAGTGTGGTGCGCGAGTTCGGATCGCGATAGCTGAAGAAGCTGAACAACCCGTCGGACGTAATCTTTGCCCCGGCACCGTACGCACCGTTCTGTTCGCGCACCACCGGCAGCAGATACTTCGCGGACAGGTACTTGGCGAGCACCTTCAGTGGGGCATAGTGGCGGTGTGTGTACGGCACGGCAACGATCGATTTGGCGCAGTAGTTCACCGGAATGTTCATGACCGTGTGCCGACATGACGCACCCGGCAGTGGTTCGGAAGGATTCCAAATGCGAGCCGTACTGCGCAGCGGTACGCCATTGATGAACTTTTGGTAGTGCTGTACGGTTTGCTGCTCGGATGATGGTGTAAAGTTGAGCGCACAGCGCATCGGTGACTCTTCGAAGATTTTCGTAATCGAGCGACATTTGGCGAGAATTTCTTCCGGCGCGTGACGTTGCGTAAGGTCTTTCATGAACGCCAAATGTTCGATGCCCATCAGACACTCCCGCAAACGGCCCGCTTCCGTTACGAGACCGTTTGCATTCTGCATCGCGTACATATGCCCGGACTGGGCAATCCCGACCGACATCTCCGACAGGTAGTTCTCCAGCAGCATCTCGAACCGCTTCACGTCGTTCAGCTCGAGTTCATTGAAAATGCGTCGCATGATGTCGAACATGTCCGGGACGTTCTTGTCCAGTGCGTAGGTGCCAAAGTACAGTCCGAACTCGTACTGCTCCATGTCGTGCACGTCCTCGACCAGGTGCGTTGAAAATCCGATCCCCGCCGTTTTGGAGCTGACGAGCTGATCGAACTCCCGGTAGTTGATGCCCTTGGTGCCGAACTGCGTGACGATCGTGTTGAACAGTGGCAGCAGCAACTTTTGCTCCGTGCTTAGCTCGCTCACGTCCAAAATGCCGCGGAAGTAAACGACACCGTTCGTGTCGACGGGGCACAGCTGCGTCGGGACGTTCGTAACCAGCTTCCGTTCGACGTTCGTTTCCGGAATCTTCTTTTCGATCTCGCTCAACTTCAGACAGGGCAGGATGTCCGTGTTTGGGTGTGCCTTCTGCGACTCGGACAGCTCGATGCCTTCGCGATAGATGCGCTCCTTGTCCGACTCGTTCAGTTGACTCACCTTCTGCTGGAGGTTTTTGCGTTCCGCTTCCAAAAACTGCTGCTCGTAGCTGACGTCCGGTGACATGGTCATCGTTAGCCGGTGGCGATTGTTGCGGAAGTAGTATTCCACCTTGTTCTGTAGGTACTTTGGATTGCTTGCGATGTTTTCCCGCAGCTTGCGCACCGATTCGCTCACGTTCATCGCACGCACCAGATCGCCATCGTGATTCCAAAGCGGCGTGAGATTAAAGAGCAGCCCGAGCCCAAATTTGGTAGTCTGATGTTTCATCGTCAGCTCGATGCTGTGCAGCACGCTCTCAATGTGGGCCGCCTCGAACCCCTTCTCGATCACTTCGTCCACAGTGCGGTCGAAAATTTGCACCACCCGCTCGAAATCTTCCACCGGCAGATCCTGCAACCCGACGACGAACATCGTATCGCGGATGTGCGAATCGAAGCCAGTCAGCTGATTGTAACCGCCGGATAT
The DNA here is from genome assembly GCA_000956275.1 of Anopheles koliensis. Classification (NCBI taxonomy): domain Eukaryota; kingdom Metazoa; phylum Arthropoda; class Insecta; order Diptera; family Culicidae; genus Anopheles; species Anopheles koliensis. The sequence continues at coordinate 1,641 of JXXB01023505.1, read as the reverse complement.
GTTCGGCTCGATGAGGTTTTTGTAGCAGAACGAATTCGGACCCTTCACCAGCAGTTCGGTGAGAATGTGCATCAGGAAGGTTTCGTACACGTCCGTGATGTCCGTCATGAGGTACCCGATGGCGATCTGATTCTGGCGCTCGATCGGGGCACCCATGTTGTCGTATCGGCACCGCACGTGATCCTTCTTCGCCGCGGTCCACCGTTTCTGGGGTGGAATCACACTGTACCGCGTGTCGATCCGATCGAAATCGTTCAGATATTGCTCGTTTACGAACGTCATCGTTTTGTCGAGATCGAAGCAACCGTAGCTGAAGATGCGCGCGTTGCTAGGATGGTAGTAGCGGCGGTGAAAATTGACCAGATCTTCGTGCTTCAGTTGCGGGATGTCGAGCGGATCACCACCCGACACGTAACCGTACGTGTGGTCGGGCAAGAGTTTGTTGAAAAATTTCTGCCCAAAGACAGCCGAGTTTTCCGAAAACGCTCCCTTCATCTCGTTGTACACGACACCCTTGAACACGTACTCAGAGCTCCGATTGTTAAGCTCGGCGTGCTCCAATCGCCATCCCTCTTGCAGAAAGTCCAGATACTTTAGATTTGGCCGAAACGCAGCGTCCATGTAGATGGCCTGCAGGTTCCGGTAGTCGATTTCGTTCGTCGAACTGAACGGGTACAGCGTGTAGTCCGGTCCGGTCATCGCGTTCATGAACGTGGCCAGACTGCGGTTCAGCATCTTGAAAAAGGGATCACGCACGGGGAACTTCTGCGAACCGCACAGCACATTATGCTCGAGAATGTGCGGCAAACCGGTGGAATCAAACGGCGTGGTGCGAAAGTTGATCGAGAACACGTTGTTCGTGTCCTGTCGGTCGATGTGCATGTACTGGAGGCCCGTCTTTTCGTGCTGGAACAGGTACGCCGTCATATTGAAGTCGGCAATGTATTGGGCCTGGGTACAAACGAACCCATTGTACCGGTTGCCTGGCTTATATCGATCAGAGGCTTTGATGTTGGCGAGGATGGCTGGATTCACTTTCGGTGCCGGTGTCGAGGACTGCCAGCGACGGGCACCGGCACATAATGCACGGTGCTTTAACGACGATATTTGTCTCAACATTTTGTAAATGATGGTGCTATCGTGAAAATGCTGTTTTAGGTACGCTTTATACAATTATATGTGAAAAATAATGAATTATTCTTACTTTTTACAGCACAGCAACACAGGAAAACACCAGCACGAAATCACGATGAAATTTCATAACAAGATAGCGATGTTGCAAACATGACAGCTGCGTGAAATGTCAGATTTGGGCCATTTTCATTCGAAAACATCAACCTATTTTATTTCTCAAATAATGAAAGAAAACATATTTTCACCTATACCAAAATGGTTTCCGGACGTAAAAATATGCTTGACGGTTGCAGAAAAAATAGTTTGCAAATGCGTTAAGGCTCTTGATCCAGTCCATTACCTTGAAAACATTGCGCAACGTGTTCCAATGGCCCAAAATGCATTTTCTGGCAAGTGTCATTGTTTTGTTGTGATCGTGTTTTCTATTTTTCTCTAATTTTCCCCACTGTCTCGAGCGAGTGAAAGTGACCGCAGCAGGCTTTTGTTTGCAAGTGATTCCGTGTTCGG
>JXXB01023466.1:0-10918 GCA_000956275.1 Anopheles koliensis | reverse complement strand
CTCGATCAAGAAATCAATCAATCATTGCAGGACGGCATGAACGCTTTTGCAGAACGCGAATGCGTACGTTGATTGCGCGTGTGTCTCGTGCAATGTTTATTATGTTGTACGAAAATTAATCTTTGTTAAACGGCAGCGGTGTGTAAGGTCACGGACAACAATACGATGGATCGGTTTTTCCTGGAAATGGCGGGTGTGTGCTTTTACTGGAAAGATAAATTTAATTGACATGCTGTTATTGCCGCGTCAATAGAACATATTTCTTCTCAAAATAAATGCTGTGCGTGAGTGAAAAGTTGTATCACGCGGAAGCATTCCTACCGGAAAGCCATGGTTTTTCGTAGAAAAAGTTTGCCAAAAAAGGCTTTCTGTAGATAATGTTTCGCGCAGATGAAGAATGACTCCTGGTGTCGGCCGGATACAGGCGTGCTAGTGGTCGTGTCTTGCAGACTGGCAGACATTTTTTTGTCGATGTATCTCCATTCCATCCATTCCATTCATTCCTTCTCGCGATTTTCTCGCTTACTCCGGATCCTTTGCTTCACGAGTTCACAGACCATTGCACTTCCCACGGTAGAAATGTTTTTGATATGGTAGTGTAGAATTTTCCTCTCACTGTATAAAAATAATGCAGACTGAGTCGAGATATATGAGTTGGATGAGTCGGTTTCTCCAGCCAGGAAAATTTCGTGCGCCTATTAGATCCCCCAAAAAATATATAAACTGTTTCAAATTTATTTTGCTTATTTAATTATTCGCGAATGTGAAACTTAACCACATCATCTCACCCTGTTGCTTAATCGAGAAATGGAATCTTCTCTTCAGAACACGAACCCGCATCGCATGATAAGGCATCTGACAGAAAATATATCCCGCATAAGACTGACTCTTGTTTTCACTCCAAACGAAAGTTGCGCCGTTGAGTTTTTTTTAACGGTTTGTGTGCTGCACGATAAATAAGTATTGTTGTAATTCTTGGACCGCATGTTCTTTGACCTTTACGCCATCATCCATACGGTCAGCGTTTGACGTCACACCTGTGCTGTAGAAAATGCTAGTGACGTCAGAGAGGGGAGAAGTTTTCGTTACGTTTTCTTTCTAACTGAAACCACCAGTTGCGATCTTGTTGTAGGAAAAAATAACACATTAAAAACAGTTGAATTGCCATGAATCGGACACTTGGGAACAAAGTTGCTCTACCGGTGATCAATTGTTTGAATGGTGAAAGGTTAATTGAAATGAATCGAAAACATAGGTACAGCAAAATTCGCCAGCTAGGCTGACCAAGCTTTATTTTTCTCAAAACAAACAAAAGAAAATAATGTAGCGAATAGAATATAATATTAGCAATGACAGTACACAATTACGTGTAAAGCCATGGAAAGCTTTTTGGAACTCCAAAAAGAACTCGTACGTTTCACAGAGCACATTCACCCTGTAAAAGGTCTAGAATTTCAGAAACACACACGCCCCGTACTCATTGAGATCGTACATCCAGGACCACCCTTCCAAGTACATTGCTCATGGCGACGTACAAGCAATGTAGTGCTTATCGTTGGAATGTCTATAGGTGCTTTACTCTACGGAAAGTAGAAAACACCATATCGTGCTGCAAGAAGGCTGCTTCGCGGCGGATCAAATATCCACCGGATAGTCGTTAAGTGTTCGCTTTTCTACGCCATATACCCAGGGAAGTGCTCCATTTTGGATCTCCGTAGCGTGCGGTGAACTCTTCCTGAGTGGTTCGAAATAACTGAAATAGGAACCGTTATTACCCACCGTTCAACGATGTTTTCCGGTACTACGCGCCCATGCTCGTACCTACACTTAACCGTATGAAAAGCATACACCCTTCCCGAGCCAGTTTGATTGGGTTGCAGCTCTGTAAAGGTTAAGGAAGGAAAAACTTCCCGAAAATAGGAAATGCAAAGTGTACCCAGTCCTGTTGCGAGCAACCCAAAAAGAAATTGTAAATAATAGTCACAGCCCTAAGGTTAAGTAACTCGTAGCTTTTATTATAATCAGTACTTGTTATAAGGAAACATTGAAAAATGGTTCCAAAAGCTTCATCAAAAACAGATAAAAAAAATAAAATTCCCTAATTTCCTTTGTTACGTTACCCACCAGCACGCTCAACAAAACCAAGCGCACATAAAGTTGCAAGTACTGCTCAACCAGCTTAAGAAGGTATCAAGTCGTACTTGAATTTTTAACTGCAGTAAGCTCGTCGTCTTGTGTGTACATTACTCTACACCGGCTGGGGATATATTTGCATGCGGCGCGATGTTTTTTTTTTCATCCCCCATTGCCTGTGCTTGTTATGTAAGCAAAATCGATTACATCCGTAACAATGAATTTTTCATAGGACATGAATGCGCTCCCAGGGTCTGCCAGTTTCCCAGGGTAGCACTTACGAGATCTTTTTTTCCCGTTGCCGTGGTTTTAGACGAAATCCATCCCATTCAGCAACAGCGCTCGAGTTTTCCTTTACTTTAGATTCCGAGAACACGCTTCGTGTGTGCATACGCGCGCGTGTGCGTGTGTGTATATATATACACCCACAAATCAAACAAATGTCGCCCAAAAATCGTGGGATAACAGGAAGAAAAAATATATGAGAAAGTCAAACCACACCAAAGTCGGCGGTGGCTGGCTCAGTACACGCGTACACATATCAAATAACCGTTCGAATTTATGCATGCCAAGTGTTGCAGTACGCTTGTGGATATAGGAGCAAAAGAGGAAACCGAGCGTTTTTATTTGTTTTTGTTTTGTGATTATAGTAGTACCGAAAGGATGCGGTATATCAAGCACGCCGGACTACTTGAGCGAGCGAGCAGGGGACAGTAAATAGTCTTGGTTGTTATAAAAGAACATGCCTAACGTGCCCGGCGATAGAAAGTCCTAAAAAGGACGACCCTTCGATGGAAATGCATGTTGAAGCTGCTTGGCGGAAGATGATCAAATTTACTCGATAACCTATCCACTAACCCAATACCAAAAAAAAATGCCCAAAATAAACAACGAGACACCGCTTCGAAAGGCAGACTGCACGAAAATACAAATTGATGAACGTTATTGGAAAATATGACATTAGCAAATGGAAAGCGAATGGAAATGAATGAATGAAAATGGATACTACCATCCACCCTGCTTCACCAAGCACACCCAGCGTGCAGTCGTCCGCCCGCTGCATCAGGTGTGTTCGTTTGCGTTCGTTTCAACAGGCACGATCGAACACAAAATCAAGAATGGAGCAACGCTGGTGGGGCGCCTATAAGACGTATGTACTTATTGCCATTTGCTCTACAGCTCACCGGACCAGTGAGGGTTATGCCTGTTAACGTTCCCGTCATCTCAAACAACTCGACACGAACATGAATTAGCATTGGCATTTGTTTACTTCTCAGACACACACACACACGCACGCATAACAAAACAAAAAACCATCAAAACGACCACTAGAGAACCCTGGGGGAAAATGGGTAGATACGATGGGAGCCCTGGTGGAAATACTTAACTACACCCGGTGCGCGACAGCACAGGCACAAATCGTTTACCGTCGAATATCGATATTGCCATTTACGGATTCCATTTGTTTCTGGTGCGCTGGGGGTGAGTTTGTTATCCTTTTATTTTATTTTTACTGTGCCGCGATGGTAGCATGGTTGCTGCGCTTATGAGCTGTGTTGAGGCATTTTCTTTTTCTTGCCTCTTTTTGCTACTCCTGCCGCTTCCGCTGCGCGACGGTGACAATGTGTCAATAAAACGGAATCGCGAAACATAACAGTTGGGTAAACAATGAAATTGGCGTGACAAAATGGTGGCAATTTAGTAGTTACAGAAAAAAAATGATTTCTACATCGAAAAAAAAAGTGTGATTGTGATTGGATTTTTTTTCTAGAATTTTCGATAAGCATACTAACTTGTGTACATTTTTAAAATAAGCAGGGAAATCACTGTGATTTCATACCACTGCTTATGGCTTTTAAACTAATTGTATTTTTATATGCAACACAATGTTGCTAAATTGACACATACACCGCTTAAAGATCCTCGACACTTCAGTGTCAAATTGGCAAAACCAACATTCCGTCATATTCCGAACCCATCACACCCATTTGGCAAATTCGATTACCCGATAGCTCACTCATCACCGCGGCTAGCACGAGAATCCATCATCATACGAGTCATCGCTCCCTCCTGCACTCGCCCACCGGGCAACCGAAAAATTCCTACGCATATTGCATAATGACAGCCCGGGAATTTAAACTTGACATTTAGCCTAAGGAAGGGAACGGACCGGGAGAAAGAAAAAGACCCTTGAGGTCGATTGCGCGTCTTGCGTGTTGGTGTGCGTCTGCGTAGACCGGTGGAGTGCGAGAGTAGCCAAAGCGGTGGTAGAGTGGTTGGGATTATTTATAAAATTTTTATGTCGTATCGTTGCCCCGAACCGAGCGATCATCTTTTGGGACGCCACGGCAGTGTGTCCTTCGCATACGCCGGAGTGAGTGTGCGTTTGAACCGGCGATGGCGTGGTCGCCCGCACATGGCACATCTCTCGAATTAACTGCAAGAATTCAATGTCATTGTCTCGCCCGAGCGGCAGGGTGAGTTTTCGTTTCGTCTCGTCTCAGTTTAAACCGGTACGAACAAAACTGTTGTTTATTTTCGAGCAGAAAAAACAAACCATGAGACCAAAAAGCAGCAGCAAAACGATTGTCTGGCGCCATTTGCAACCGTACCAGATTGACAGCTGCTGCTGCCTCTTTGCTCGGTGTGAATACGTACCAGTGATGACAGGTGGTGAGCTTCGGTTCCTCTCAATATTCGGACACGTTTTTTTCGCACCCTTTTCCCTCCCGATGTGAATCATCCCTCAGTGTCATCCCGTTGTGTGGATGACAGTTGCCGTTTGCTAGGTCGGGAATTGCAACATTGTGACGCAGCTGGATGCAAAATCCCGTCCCGACCCAACAACCCCACTTGTGAAGGAAACACGTCACGTACGTAGGTAGATGATTCCATTTCGAGCACATTCGGTGAAAAACGACTACCAGCAACCGTCAGCGTGTGATTTAAGTGAGATTTTGAATGCTGTCCATCGCGTGGATTGGATGGTGTCGCATATGATGAGGAAAAGTGCTGATTTTGAAAGAAGCACGCCGTTCGCGTCAGAGAGGATGAAGATACCAGAGCTCGTGGTAGTTGATATTTTTAGCAGAAATCAAAATACAATACAATCTCTGCTCTGTGTCTGTGTGCCTTTGTCTTGGAATGAAGTGTCAGCACGGGTCAGGGAGACTTTTTGCGCTGCGATTTGATTTTTTTTTATCAACGCAAGAGAGGTTTCCCGAGAAGGATAGGTGTTTTTTATATGATCGATCGGATTTACTCAGCATTCGTGCTCAACACATTGTTGCCTGTATTCTTTCCAGTATCTTGTTCCCCTGCTACATAATTCGTGCTGTTCATTAAACTTCAGAACAAACTTATTTTTCCGACTTCAAATTCCCTTTAAAATTATCATTGTCTACTCTTCAATGCTCATCCTTCTTCGTTCGCCGCGGCCATTTCGATGAGAGAAAGATAACACTAAATCAACTTCATCAGCTCGGGTGGGTGAGACTGATTGGGTGGTACAAAATTTGCATACACGTGCCCCAACATGGCACAGAGCCGCGGGGGTCTACCACCGCCTCCCTCCCAGCCGAAAATAGCAATCTCGTTATTCTGTCGTTAATAAGATCATTATGATGGTGTTTTTATTTTGTTTTCCCATTGCTCGTTCTCGTGAAGGTAACAGCCGAATGAATAAAATGTATCTCGGGTGCGTGATCGCGCATAAAAAAAGCATACGCCATATTCTCTCAACGAAGCTACGGCAACACCTATCGCGGTATGGTGGTGTTAAAATGAATTATGGTTTTCCTTCGAACCACACTTTACGCTTTCGCTTTTCAAGGCTACCAGAGAGCACAGATTGGCACAACAACAATGGCGTCGCAGTTTGCCTGTGTGTGTTTGGTTATGCTGTTAGCGTATTTCGGACGTCACCTCGGCTGTTGGGCAAGACGGATGTAGTGTTATAAATTTTAGTACTCCAAATTTTTCATCGATACACGCGATGCGCTCAGATCGGGGCAAAAAAATGTGGCAATACTGTACACAAGGTAGCCTATATTGCACTTTGTCTCCACCTAGTACCCCAAAAGTGGTGCCATTCATCATGACGTGATGTTCATAAGCGGTGAGCGCACCAGCGAAACACTTGAACGCCACAAACAGTGGCTCCCTTAGCAACGTTTCGGTAAATTTCTCTCTCACACACACACAACACACTTACCCTTCGGCAATGATTCATCCGGATGCAATGCTCATGGAGAGTGAAAACAAACTAGTACGATGCAAAATATCACCCTCCAGTTCGATAAATCTTTCCCACCCGGGCCGGCGTGTCATTTCGTCATCATCATCGTTCGCAATAAATTTGTTTTTATTGGCCGAAAAATAAAAGAAAAAATGGAGGATCAAACCTCTTCTCTGATTCTTTTTGTTCTTTCTCTGAATGTTCACCTTCGTTAAATTATCTGTTTTTTTTCGAACGTAGGAGCTTTTGAAACGACAACTACCCAAAAAAAACAGATCATTAACTCGTCTCCGGATCAACGATGTGTATAGATCGAGGCTCGATGAGCAGCTTAACAGGATGGTGCGCTAATTGAATTTAATCATTTCGCTCCTTTCCCAAACAAAAACCGGTTCGATGATGACTTTTCAATCCCGTGGCGCCACGAAGCAGAAGAATATGCTCGGTGAGCCGGCGCGATATTTATAGCCCTCCAATTTCGATGGCAAAAGTGGATCTTAATTCGTAGAAATTAATCTACTTTCCCGGCGCTTGTTTTCCGCTTAGCTCACTGTTCTCTGGGAAGGAAAAACCACGCCGCTATTTTTTCGTACCAAATGGAAGCTCGCTGCTTTTCGCTGCTCTTCCTTTCTCTGTCGCTCTCGGATGGAGCTTTTGTTTTCTGTGTTCCGCATCCAGCAGCCAAGCTTTTATGTGTTTCGTGTCATGTCGTCCCTCCCGGCAGCGTCGCCTTGGTCGGTAATTTCATTCCAGTTTGAGGGAAACCGAATGAAAATTTGATCTGCTCCTTTTCTGGTGGAAGCATCTACTGCTACAACAGCTCCTCAACCGTCTTTTTTTTTTTGTTTCTTGAATCTGTTGCTAACGAAGCGAAACTACTGCGCGAAAGTTTAGTTTAGGAAAGCGGAGGATGCTCGTTATACACTTCTCGCCTTTTTATCTGCGCGAAGGTGGTTCATGTGTTTTTGTTTCCGAACCCTGCCGCTGGAAGAGAAAAGTTTTGCCAACACCGCAACCCAACAACAACACCCTACTATATCGGTGCGCAACTTTGTCCCGATGTTGCATTTTTTTTTTCGCTCCCCGAAAGGCGTTGCTTATTTATATCGTGTTTTTGGGTTCAAACTTTTTTTTCAGTTGCCAACGTTTAGACACTTTCCCAGTCTGCGATGCTGTGCGAAGTTTTTAATGTTACTGTGAACAGTCGCTCCCGTCTTTGTGAGGTGAGACCGCAAGCAGAAATCGATATCCACGCGTCATCAGCCTCCAAGCTCCGTCAGCTACCTCGTTTGATAACTCCAAGGGCAACGAGACGCTCTATATCCCCATCATCAGCTCTTCGCATTTCTTGAACCGTGATGCTCTTCTCACAAAAAAGCCAACGAAAAAAAAAAGATGAAGATTGAGACATTACGCATGTCTGGTTCTGCTGCGAACAGCACCGTATTAGCTCAGCACTAGACTGCACGGTTTTCTGCGCCGCTGTACCCAAATGACTCCCAAGTGTACTTTAAAGCACAGACGATTGTATCACTGAACCCCGCACCACGCAGAAGAAAAGGAAGAAATTTGGGCTAAAGAAACGAAACTAATCGCCACTTTTGGGGGATGTACATTTTGGTGAAGAAAACGTACACTTATGTTACGCACGTTACGATGTTCTCCTTCTTTTAGCGTTGGAACCCAAAGGTTGTACCGTTTGGGAAGGAAGATGCGGATTAAGCTTTTCCTGGAAGCTGTTTTTGTCGTGTGTAATGGATGTATGTATCTTCGAGTACGTTCTGAAACTGAGGCGCAAGATTCTAATCTTGGTGGTATTACATTTTTCTTCAGATCTCTACCACTTCATGTTTACCATTCGTATGGAAATCATTAACAAAGCTCCGCTCGCACCGAAGAAAGCATCTAGTAGGCTATGGTTGAGCTAATAATTTACAAATTTTATTTCGAGATTAAGATTCCACACAGCGGACTCGGCGTCTGTGGTCAGCGCGGGCTGGAAATTATATGCTACGCGTGCTGTTTCTTTTTTGCTCACTCTAAACGCCTCAGAATATTCTGGCCCGACGTCTACCACTTCCACTGACGGAACCACTGGCCGACGCTTGAACTGTACCCGTTCCGGTGCCGAAAATACTACCGGCAAGATTTCCTGCCCCGTTCAGGATCGTGCCGGCAGTATCCGTGAGCAGATTGGTTGCACCGTTCACGACCGTGCCGGCCGTCTGCACGACCGAACCGGCCGTTCCAAGGGCCGCATTAGCTAGGTTTCCCAGGGCGGATCCAATGACCTCCCGTTGATGAACCACCGGTTAGACCACCGCCAACGTTGGCGTTCACGCCGACGCCAGCGAGGTTGAAGGCACCGGAAAGCGAGCCGCCAATGATGGGAGCTTTGGTGGTGGTAACGGTGGAAGAAGTTGTTCCTGAGGTGGTAGATGGCGCCGCTGTTGTTGTTGTCGTCGTCGAGGCTGTAGTGGTAGTTGTTGTTGGTGCCGCTGTTGTTGTGGTGGTCGTTGTTGGAGCCGCTGTTGTTGTAGTAGTAGCAGCCGTGGTGGAAGTAGTCGTAGTCGGTGCGGCAGTGGTCGATGTCGTAGTCGAACCTGCGATCGTTGTGGTGGTGCTGGTTGCTGCCGTCGATGAAGTTGTCACCGGACTGAGTAATGACGTGATTAACGACAGCAATCCAGGCGTGTTTCCGGGCAATACGATCGACACGCCCGATCCGGTAGACAGTGTCCAGAGACCGGTACTGGAACTAACGCTAATGGTCAACGATTGACCTAGAGCCTGTTGCCACAGTCCCGCCACCAACAGCAATACTACTCCCATCGCGACATCCGTCTTTCCGGATGAACTCTTAGGCATCGTGCAGAATTGTGGACAACTTAAGCTTCACTTTATCACTGCCTGTGCAATGGCACCATCGGGTACAGTTTTATACCTACAACGTGTGGTTAAACGCTGTACTAAAATAGGTTCAGTTTGTTCAACTGTTAGGTCTTACCTTTTCTCGCAAACGAAGGATCAACCTCACAAGACTTTCTACAAGTCACATCATCAAAGTGCCGCCAGCGTTCGAAAATAGATCAATGTCACACTGCACGTGGGGAGGGCTGGAATGATGTTCCAATTTTGACATTCCATCAAACTCTTCCATACCCTACGCTTTACCAAACGAAGCTGGAACACGCAAGCTTATGATGAAAGAGCCTTCCAGCCATAAAGTAAACAACACCCATATTCTCTCTGCTGTAACATTGATGTTTGTCAGCTTTGGAAGCATTTTTTTTTTGGGTAGCACAGTAAGATTAGATGATTGTAAAGTCATCAGCTTCTATATGTGCTCTGGTCAGGAATTTTAATACAGACGTGGTGGTTGTTGTGGTACGTAAAATTAAAAACAAGGTCACCATGCCCACTCATCCAAGCCATATCATCATGTTCATCATGTTGTGAAATGTTGCAGCTGTTGATTGTATTAAGCAGCAACAGCATGTCTGTCTTATTCGGCGAACGAGATGTTGGCTGACCTACTTTGATGAAAACAGTATTTAATAGCAACGATTGTTACCATGGTCGTCATTCGTTAACTCTAGCTGACTATTGTGCGCCGTGAAATGTTTTGAGTACTGTTCCAAATACAGCTACAACAGCTAGGTACAGCTCAAGACACTTTTCCGTATAATTTTATGTTCAAAGATAATTTTTGCTCTATATAATATTCATATCTCTCACCACCATTACAGACACACTGTAAGCTCTTTATACAATTTTTAACCTAAGTGTTTGTTTATCGCTTATTTTACCTCTTTGCATTCATCCAAATTCATTTTATACTCAATTCATTTGAACATCTTGCTCAAGGTGTGAGCGGGCTAAAGAAAGTGCTACCTGAAAAATCATGCTTCTGAGGCATTATTTCGGCAAGATAGCACGGTTAGCGACTCAACGTCACACCGTCCGTCGTTGTGTTAAATTCAGTTATCTCTTTTTCTAAATACAAATACACACCAGCAAAAGGAACAAAACGGAAACACCCCCTCTCCTCACCATTTACAAACACACACACTTTATTCGAAACACTTTACGCGAAACCATGTTGGCATAGCTTGTGCCAATATTTATCCTTTCCATCAGGCCAGAGGTAGCCCCAGGCAAAAGCTCTGCACCTTCCCATTCCCATACCAACCGATACTGTCAAACCCCATCCAGCCAGCTTTCCTTGCCAGTGTGGCATTTCCTTTCTATTATATCATATCGCCCGGAGCCGTTTATTTTCCGTCGCTGATTTCCCAGGACCCGCGCGTGTTCAGCTTACGGTTGGTTGGCCCATTGATGTGTGTGCGCGTGACTGCTACACCTTTGCCGTGGGTTGGATGATTTTTTTCTCGCCATTCCTTTCAACGATCAAATCGGGGCTTAGGAAACCCGGTTCGATTTTTCTTGTAGGTGTTCCTGCTATGGATAGCTAAAGAAGAAGTGAGAGAACCGAGAGAAAGAGAGAGGAAAAAAGAGATGGGTAGCGGGAGAAGAGAGCGTGTGAAA
>JXXB01023444.1:0-20965 GCA_000956275.1 Anopheles koliensis | reverse complement strand
TATCCCAAATTTGATGATTTGTACAACATGCCATAAGAGTTTAAAACTAGAAGGGCGTGTTTTGAATGAAAAATATTTAAAAATAATTCGAACAAAAAAATAATACCATATGCTAAAGTTACTCACCTGTCCACCTCGAGCGAAGGTTTTCGGGCAAAGAGAGCAGCTGTACGGTTTCTCTCCAGTGTGGATACGCATGTGTAGTCGCAACCGCTCCTTGATCGGGAACGATTTGCCGCACAGATCGCACGTATACTGCTCATCCGTGCCGTGCTGGGAGGCTATGTGATTTTTCAGGCAGCCCGCCTGACGGAACCGATTCTTGCAGTGCGGACACTGGTACGGTCTCTCGTCGTTGTGTATTCGTAGATGCTTGCGCAAATCATTCGTGCCCATGAAATCTTTCTGGCACACTTCGCATCGGTATAATTTCGGATCCTTGCGCTTCCGGCCACGCTTAGATGACGGTGATCCGTCAGCGGATGACGAAGTGGTCGCGTCTGTTCCGCTTCCCGATTCTCCGCGGCCTCCACCATCATCAACGTCAGTTGCCGCCTCGTCAACCAGCTTCTTCACAGCCGACTTATCATCCTCGTCCTCACCGTCCACGGACGTTTCCTCGTAACTGATCGGTTTTTCTACGATATACGAGGGCAGCTCCCCCAGCGAAGTGTCTTCGTCGGCACTCACCACCTTCGCCACCGTTGTTGCTACTGCACTCTTGCTGCTGCTGTTGTTATTATTGTTGCTTTCCTCTGGAGATGCAATCTTTGGCGAGTGCTTGCCCACGTACCGGGACATTCGGGTTTGGCGCGTTGATTTCTTCATTTTTTCGCACAGGTGCCAGCACAGAATCAAATGGAAGTATTCCACAACACGTCACGTCAACCAGTGATCGTCCGCTTACCGAGCATAACACTACCGCTCTCTTCTCTCTCTCTTGGTCTGTGATCGTTCGTTTCGTCCCTCACGCAGAAAGTTTGAGTGAATTGATTCGTTTTCGTACGCGACCGCGACGGTTTTCGGTCAGTTGCTGAAGGTATTTGTTAGTACTACTGTGTAATCGAGCTCTTGGCACCGCAGAAAGGGTGACCGCGCGAGCGTTATCGTGTTAGTGTGTGGAAAAAGTTTTGTACGCACTGATAAGAACCGTATCACCATCACCTTCAGAGCACCGTTAGTTTAAAGGAAAGCACCAAAAAAGATTAATACCACCACCAACACCAGAAAGAAAGAGAGTTCGCATTCGATGCTGTCAGCACTAACACATTGCGTTTGTTGACGAGCGCGTTCTCTCGGCTCCAAGCACCACAGACACCGCAAGCTGCAGGGGTTAGAAAAGACAAGAGTGTAAGGCGTACTCCTCGCAAGCTACCGCACCATGTTGGATATTGTAAGTATTTTTTTTCTACATTTTAAGCTACTAGAGATTGACACCGCTGTCCCCACTGTGCCGCTATGAACGAAAGCTGAATTGTGTGTGTGTGTGTGTTTTGCCGGGTGGCTTTTGCTGCTAGCGTTCCGGTGTTCGAGGGCGATCCTCGATGGACACCTAGGCGGATAAGTCACATCAGTCGACACTTCCTGTAACCCATACGCGTTGCGTTGTAGCAGCTGCCGGCGATGAACGAGTTAAAGTCGATATGATTATGCATGCACGACATTTCAACTGTCGACTGGTGTTCCGTTGTCTTCTTCCCTGGAGTTTTCGATCAGATCATACCGTCGGGAATGGGCTTTGACAGTGTTGACCTACAAGTTGACCCGTAGCTTCCGCTCTTGATTCGTAATCTTCTTCAGTCAATTTATGTCGCGACCAACAACGCGCGATCAACAATCGCACACGGTCTGCATACAGGTATATGGTCGGTTTTCTTTTCGTCGAGCGCAGCTGTGAAAAGTAATGATAGTTTACGGTAGTAGTCACATTTAGACGCGAATTCTCGTTTTAGAAGCACGAATGAATAATTAGTTCAACAAACGTACCAACATTGGATGGATATTAAGTGTAAATGGTCATACCTTTGCAAGGATATCATCAGACTAACACCATCACGAAAGGCAGCAAATCACACGCGTCTTCAATTTTGAGTTCTTCGACAGACTTACTATGAGTTACTCTTACCATCAGCGTTGGTGTGCGAGTTTATCGGAAGATAATCGGAACGAATACAATCTAGAGCGTGTCGTAACCCACCACGACACATCTGGTGGTCTATCACCACGAAATGTCACGTCTCGGTTCTCCGGCGACCGAAGCAGAAATGCAATCAAATATGCTGGGAAGTAAAGCCTAAGCAGCGATCATTTGACACGAACTGCTGGGTGAGCGCGATGGTGGTGAACGGAAATCCGGCGGAATAACACTTCGTCGGGTTCGTGTTCTATGGATGAACTCCGGAGCGGCGGTGATTTCAACTGCAATTTTCAACCCCTCCAAGTTCCGAGCGACATATGCCATGTCCGCTTCCAAACACATTTTGCCTTCGTATTTGTACACATGCGGGCATCAGCGATAGTTCCCCTAGGCCCTAATGTGCACTATCTGCACGCCCGGTCCGCGCGGCATGAAAAACTTCAACACAGCCTCAAG
Organism: Anopheles koliensis; assembly: GCA_000956275.1. Lineage (NCBI taxonomy): Eukaryota > Metazoa > Arthropoda > Insecta > Diptera > Culicidae > Anopheles > Anopheles koliensis. The sequence goes on along the minus strand of JXXB01023444.1, from coordinate 18,372 downwards.
CTGGAAACCTATCCCAAAGTCCGTCCTAGTTGCTTTTTCACAAAACTTCAAACGAAGGGGAATAAAACGGAATGATCGCAAGATGGACGTGCTACTTGTACAGCAATTTGTACATTACTCTAACTAAATCGCGATTTCAAGTAAAACCTTAAATCTTTGTACTGTTAGCAATAACCGAAATTCTTACCAAATTGCGTATCTATCATCTGCTTGCGAAAAACAAACACTCTAAACCCAACGCGTCGACACGCGACAGAATCCTTGTTTCCATTCTGTTTTGTTGCATTTCGAATCTCACCGCCTGCTTCGACACTTATGCTGAAAATATGTTTCTGTGTTCTGTGTGACCGAGCCGAGCCGAGCTAGGTTCTATTCCTCCTTTGTCGTTTCCTCTTCGAATGCATGTTTCTATATACGAGCGCACATCTGTGCTACACATTTTCGGCCGATTCCGCTCTACAACCTTCGTTTCCTCCGCTTAGCGCGTTTCGATTTGGCATCTGAGCGCTAGATCATCGACCTGGTTCTATCTCATTCGCTCGCTCGGTCGGTCGCTCCCTTTCTTTCATTCTCTTGCTATCGCTTTCATTTTTATTCCATAGCAGTCAAACAGAGGTCCTGTATGATGGAAGGTTCCACCACTGAGGGACTGCAGCGAAATCTTTGCCTCTAACCACACACACGCCCTAGCCGTCTTACAAAGGACTGTTAAAATCAACGCAACGCCACGAGTGTTTGCATCGTGGGAGAGGTAGGAAGAAAGTCATTCAAAAATACAGCTACATGCGGTGCAATATGACCCACGTGCATGGTCGTCGCTCAAGATCGTTTTTCTCTTCCAATGCCGTTCTGTATGCGCCACCACCAACAAGAGATTACTTGCTACTGCTCTGTACGATCGACAGTATGTTGCTCTTGTTCCACTGCTGGTATGTGTGTGTGTGGAGATGTTAAGTTTAACTAACGCTGCTTGCCATTGGTCTGATGTCAGCAAAAAGGAAACGAACGTCCCCGGAGCACATCGCGATCGAGCTGAAACACACAGTTTATGATCGTATTCATATACGGTGACGTTTCTGGTCAAACCGTATTTATGTTTCCCGCACACCAACATCTCCACGGAACTGTGATGCCTGATGCGTCTGGTAAAGTTATTCTTAGCACTCCAAGCGCGCGCGTCGATATAAAGCAGTTGAGAAAAAAAAAATAGACACACACAAGAAGGCTATGCAATCAGGGCGGGGTTCGTTACCAACAGAGATTGCCAACCAGTGCGGTTTTCAGCTCCCTCTTACGGGAGGGAAAAATCCATATGCAATGCTTGAATGATTAAAAACAAAACCATTTCGATCGGTCGATTTCGATCTTAGTTGCCCTTTGCTTTCTTTTCCTCGCGTTTGCTTACAAAGTGGCCTCGCAAGCTGGATTCAAACGATGCTAGCTGGAAAATTATAATTTTTTTGAAATTCAGTTGGCTCTCCGAAACATATGTGACAAGAAACATATGTTTGCGGCTGTAGTTCTCCAAATAAGACCCCCGCAAAACATGACTCACCACAACCGTTTGAGATAGACTAAACGGAGCATATAAGATAAGTATTACTGTTGGCATGATTCACGTACTACATTGGCCTGTCTATTTTTCCATATCAACAAATTCATGCACTCTTTTGTAACACTGAACAGAATGCATATACGATATGGAAACGACGCATTACACACTCACACACCACTGGGACGAACAGTAAGAAAGAGAATTTTTCCGGAAACCCCACTTCACCCATCTCGTTGAAGTCTTTCATCGTCACACACAAATTCGTTCCGTCGTTTCAATAAACAAACACCTAAGCTGATAGCAGTGTGTTGGTTTTGCGTAAATAAAGTCTTATCAAAACGGGTCACATTGTTAGTACTTCCCCTCGCGCTGTGTGGCTCTTTCTCGCAACTTATCGTGTGTAGCGGAACGGCGGAGCACCTCTTCAGAAAGAAATTTGAACGCATCGTTCACCAACGAACCTTACCGTCGTATTCGTCGCTTTAGTTTGACACTGATTACCTTGTGAAGGAACGAGGTGCCGTAGTTATTTTACACTTAAACCAAAATCCTTCCTGCTCATTTAACTCACACTCTCACACTCAACGGACGTTCGTGCAACAGTCTTTTACGCGTGTGTTACCACAATCGAGATGGTGTGTGATCGACGATACAGATTTCAAGAACTCCATTGCAAGAACTACCATTTTCTTTTCATGACACCAAATACACTCGCAAACGTTTCACACGTGCACGCTCGTATCTATTTTGCTACTCACCAATATGGATTAGCTGGAATTCGTAGGACCGGGCCGAAGAACGTTCAATTGATTTTCAGTTTCGTGATGATTTTGTGAACTGTTTTGTACGGCACCGCCGCAAACTAACGCGCACGAGAACGCGCCAACCGATCGACCGACCGACCGACCACGGAACGGATCGCATAAGAATGAGGGAGTAGCGGCAGCGCGAACTGCAGAGTCCTACCGCACACCATCACGTTTCTCACTGCTCTTCGACTTCAATGCTCTGATTGTGTCGTTTTTGGTGAGCTCCAACACGCTGCTCTACCCTTCCTGTTCCAAGCACAGTATGCGTCCGTACGCTCCCATGCGTTCGTGTGCACTGTGACGATCCTCTCGCTTTGTAAGTGTGCGTATTCTTATGGTATTATTTTCCTAACAAGCTTCTAACGCTCGCATCACGGATCGGTTTTAACTAACACTACAACTAACTACTTTCGCGTACTTTTGGATACCGAAACTACCAACAGATGCTACCAACACCGCAAAAAGTTCGAATTCGATTTGTATGGGCCCGCGTGTTTTCGCCGAACTCTTCTCCGGGTCGACCTTTCCCTTAGGTGCCGTCGACGATAAGCACTGACTCTGCCGAGCTAAGCCGCTATCACAGCGTGAAGATAACACATTCGCGGCCAGCGGGACAGCGATAGTGTGGTGTTACCGACACAGCACGGCCGGGACCAGAACTTCTATCGCACAACGAGCCGCTGCTGTTGTTGCTGTCGTTGTGTAAGGCATGAACCGAATTAGACTGCCGGCTGCCGACGCACTCCACACAACAGAAGCAAGAGCAGAAGAGCATATCAAGAGCGAAACGTATATGGGGCTTGTTTGATAAGCGGTCGCTCGATCACACCAACACGTGCAGTGTGTGTGTGTGTGGAGGGCGTGCATCGCGCTAGAAACGCGCTTCGGTCGAAGTTGGTGGTGACCCTGTCTTCGGTTGTGTACGTGCGCCATTGTGTCATGGTATTGCACAGAGGGTTTTATGTTTAATTAAGTGGAAGCGATAGACAAATTAATAAAACGACCCTACCGACATTCGTCACTGCTCTGCAAGCCATTCAGGCATGGTGAAGTACCAATTGTACTATAGCCTTCTCTATTTTCTTACATATTTTGTTGCCCTGTTTTTCGGACCCGTTTTATTAGTACTTTGGCACTAATAATAACAAAATAAGCAGTAGCTTTAAGATCAACTCTATTTTCTCGCACATTTTGCAACATTTCTAACCTGAGCCCGTTTTGATTTTAATTAAGCCATTTTACTAGTAGCATATAATAAATACGACCATACCGCGTTGGTCTTCTTTGTATGGAAAGAGAATGATCGAATAGAAGAGTCAAGTGACTCTTTCTAAGTAGGCAACGAACTTTTCTAAAACAAATTTTATTTTTCACTTATGAATAAAATACACGTTCTATGCAATACTACTTATCCGGTGGTAAATTTTCAACATATGTAGCCTAGAACGGTCTTTAACTAAGCTGCACCTGGTATTGATGCATATTTCCACCTTTCATAAACTGAAAACAATTTACACCTGTAACATACATGTGTTAAAACATCCTGTAACATTCGAACAACACGAGTAAGTTTAACATGACTCAAACCTTAAATAGTGTCAACTCAATGAAATAACACATCAATCAAATTACTACTTACTGCAAGAGCAAGCATTTTCCCCAATCCTGGAGAATTTCCCAATGCGGTGTATACGCTCTCCGAATTCCATATCGAATTTGTTTTTTCCAGTGAGAGTTTTCTACTCTTCCAGTCGAAAAAATCAAGATGGCAGCGAACTGTAATACCGACGCTTAACCATTGTCTCGCCAACACGACCTTTTAACCTTTTCCGATCGTAGCCTATTTGCCAGTTCGAAACGAGGCGATGCCATCGCGCATTGAAGTCTTTTTCCTTAGACGTTCCTTTTAGTCACTTCCTTACTGCGATAAGAAAGCACCACCCCGACACATGCGAGAAACATGCGCGATGGGTAGAGCACGGCAGAGATAAGGGATGCAGCAGTAAATAAAGGTGAAAAAAAAACAAAACGACGTTGATAGTGATAACACTTTCAAGGTTCCTTGCCGATGAAAAACACCGAGTAAAATATAAACTCGACGCGCTAAATCATTTCTATAGCACAATAAGCGTATCAAATGCAATTTCGCAGCATCTTGGCTGCGAAACATCTGAATGCTCGCTTCCTATTCTTGCTTACGCAATGATCTATTTTAGGATTTACTCCGCATTGCTATGGTGTAGTCGGTATACTTCTAGCAACATTTACACACGCGGAGAAAATGTGAGAAAAAAGAGTCTATATGTATAAAAGGGAAGCAAGATTTCACTGTATTCCATATAGAGTACATTTTGGTTCTTTTTTCACTTCCCTAAGGGCGGGTGTTTTAACATGTTTCTCCAACATTGTTTTCCTTTACATCAACTTTAATTGTGCACTCGCTGCACCTACCAATAAGTGAATCATATGAAAAATACCTTAGGATACGTACCATTTCATCTGCGTTCGCCATTTGGTTAGCGTTAGAAAACGGGAGTTTCTTTCTTTTGCAAAAACGAATCACTTAACAAATCGCATGCATTACGAAGAGTTCTGGTTGGTTCATCACTAACCAGCCGAACAGTTTACTTACGATTACCTTCTCACTGTCCCACTACTGGAGGCGTATGCGTTAATCCACTGACAAGATTTTCACGGTTCACTAGAAACAACAAACGAAAAACACAGCCCAAATCGGACCATTTTAATGAAAATTTTACATCCACAATATTTCATCCGTATTCTACGCTCGACCCCTAGCTTTTTTGACAGCTGACGCACACAAGCAAAGGTTTGTTTTGTTTACGTTTTGCGCAAGCGCGGCCGTGCTGCCAAACACTAGCCGGAGCAATCTGCATTTTGAAATAATGCACACAATAATTAACACAAAAACCCACGTAGTTAACTTCTCACCGTTTATTTAAAAAAAAACACACATTACAACTTAAAAAAGACCTGAAAATTCTGTTTAAACGGCAAACACACGTACGTAGTCCACCAACATTGTACTATTCGCATTCCATGTGGGATGCCAACTGTCTATGGCGGTCCAGAAGGTGTACATTGCTTTAACGCCCAAATCTTTCCATGGTTTGCCGGTAAACTGATGAAAATCGTAATGGCCACCAACACCAACTCCAAGACCCAAATAGAAATCTCTATCGAACGGAGCCATCCTCGATCCACTCAATTGCCAAAGGTTTGCGATCTGAGGTTTGCTATTTCGAATTCCTTGGTACAGCCCATCACCAGGATCAATCATGCAGTACACTTCCCCATCTACTTCCATCCACACCCCTTCCGGTGTCCATCTGAGCCCGTATTCGTGATATTCTGCGCTCCATTGAATATTTCTGTTAAGCGTGCACATTTTAGAGCAGCGTAAAGGTTCACTTTCACTCACTATCATTCCTCCCGAGAGATGATTCTTATATCGGGGTCCGCCGGGTACAAAGGCTACACGCATTAAACCGGAAGCGTAACCATCTCTTCCATAATAATCCGTCGCTGGTATAAGATACAGTTCTGTATAACAAAAAAATATAAATGCAAAGACGTTAGCTAGAATCACCTAAGCCTGGAATGCAATACTTACGAGGAAATATCCAATTACCCTGCGGAAGTTTAGCTTTAATCAATACTCGTCCGTATGTAAACCTGAAGCTATTTACAGTGGTGATTTGTGCGGAAAGAACTGGAGGAATCATATCGAAATCGATCTTGGTATCCCGTATGCAATCTCTTGAGCTGCGATCTCCCGTGCACTCTTCGGCAAAACGGAACTGTTTGTTCGTTGATCCTGGTCCAAATTTCCCTTCAAATAGTGTGGGACGAATAGCCACTTGGCCGTTTTGTAGCTTTAAATTTTCTTTAAAATCTGCATAAACCACAAACTCGTTGTCCGGATCCGAGGCAAAACGGTTTTCGATGCGCCATTTACGCTGATCTAGTGTCTGTCCGTTGAAATTATCTTCAAACAATAACTGTCCCGCACAAATTTTTCGCCCGTTCACAATGGTGCGTGTCTCGGGACAACCACTGATGAGACGATCCTCGTAATCATCCGTTTGCGTGGCGATTGATCTTACGTCCTTAGTGCGACGGTCGTTGGGAGTCAGTACATAAGGGTACGTTTCGGACGTAGCAGAACGTTGCGCGATGCCGGAAGAAGGAGCTGGCGTAGCTGCTGGACGTAGCTCCTGCACGGTGAATGATCCAGAATTCGCACGGTAAGTCTGGCCGTTTCGAACAATTACTGTGCGATAGAATATAGTATCGCCCGGAATGAGTGTGGCTTCACGATCGATAAACAAGTAACGACCATTTTTTACTTTTGTTATTGTTTGCGCCCATCGCCCAACGTCGTAGTTTTGCAAAAACTGTTGGTTCAGCTTTCCGTGAAACGTAAATGAGCTAATTCCAGGATCAGCATTAATCCACACGATCAATCCTTTCGGATCGAAAACCTCAAACTTTGGTTTTGGAGGCTGATAGCGCCCATTTCGACGGGGATCGCCTTTGCACAGGGAAACCACAAATATCAAACAAAAAAATGAACTCACTTGCTTCAACCTCATGCTTATAACAATTCCAATTCACTAATATGCTACTTAAAAGCATCTAACAGTTTCTAAACCCTACCCTGCCTGATTCACAAGTTGGGTTTCCCATCGCTTCGTGAACCTTTACGCGAGATCGTGGGAATTTAACATGGACGCAATACAATAGCACTGTGCACTCTAGATCGCAGATGCTGCGTTAACGTCACAGTAACAACTACCTCACCTATGATCGTCACTACGTGTAATTAAACATTTACGCCTATTGTATATTATATTTTCATTGATATTTTAGATCACCAAACCGCAAAGTGTAATAATCGACATCAGTGTGTATTTTCAATCGGTTCTGGTTCGTTGTTAGGTTTCTCATCCAATACAGCATCAGTTGCATTTCCGGTTTCCGTATCCATTTCACGTTCGAACAATATTACCAGCTCGGTATGCGGAGTGTGTGGAAACAAATCGACTGCTATCGCTTTTTTTGCAACGAATGGCTCTCCACGCAGCTGCTTGGAACAAGGACGCATTAAGTCGACCCAATTTTTTATGGCGCTTTGAGGGGAACACGACACGTATACCAGTTTATTTAATCCTCGTGCATTCCTGAGTTGTGTTATTGAGCGAATGTCTGAAAAAGAATGTAAGGTTTCAGTAATTATTAGATAATCGAGTAAGAGATACTTCTTTTCTCAGTACTTACGAAGTCCTGCTCTCGGTGGGTCAACGATAGCTACCAATGATTCCTGCTGGTCCGGCATAATGTTTGCATTCCGAATCAAAGACATGATTAGATCGTCCGAATTTCCTGCAAAGAACTTGCAATTGTCCAATCCGTTTCTTTCCGCATTGTGTTTAGCGTCTTCAATGGCTTGAGCGACGATGTCGACACCAAGTACTTGTTTACAATGTCGCGCGAAGCACAGACCGATCGTTCCAGTTCCACAGCAAATGTCCAAAATGCTCGTGTTTTTGTCTGGGACCGCAACATCAATAGCACACTGATAAAGCACTTCGGCCGCTGGAGTGTTGATTTGAAAGAAGGCTTGCGGACTGATGCGAAACGTTAGGCCTAGAATTTTATCCTCAATATGCGTCTCACCGTACAAATGCTCGATCGGATTCGTATATTGGCCTTGTTGACGCTTTTGAATGACCTCGAAATATATAGAACATATTCCAGCCGTTTTGCCCGCTTCCGAAGTCAAACATTCGACGATAGACGCCTTCAAAGCTTTCTGCTCCTCCTCGGATAAAGACTGAAGATGCACACCAACGACTACCATCACTTGGCCTGTGGCATGGGACATTCTCACAGTCAACTGTCGGAAGTAGCCCTGATACGTTTCGGCACTGTAAACTTCCAGTGCGGATGCTTGAACAAATTCTTCAAAGACAGTGACGGTTTGTTTCATGCAGTCTGGAATGTGTTTAAGGTGCATTATTGATTCAACTTCCAGAAACCCATTGGAATAGCTTCCAACACGAAATCCAACGCGCTTAATACCCTGTGCGTCCTTGCCAATCGAAAATTCGCACTTATTGCGATAGCCATTCGTCAAGGGTGATGCACGAATTGGTTCAAACGCACAGGGCAGGCCAGCATGATCTTTACGCTGCTTTTCCACGTAGGATCGTAACGATGGAATGGAAGACCATAGTTCTTTTCCAAACTTTTGCAACACATTTTCAATTTCCGATTGCTTTTGCTTTAACTGCTCTTCGTATGACAAGTAGGCGAGGGATGTTGCCGAGGCTTCCACCGTCCGACGCTTTACATTCAGTGGTTCACCTTCTGCTGCAGATGCTTCCTTGCGCCTACGTATCAATGGGTCGGGAGCAGGCTTGGCTTCGAAAGCCGATAGCTCCTTTCCCTTCCATTTAAAACCATCCAGACATTTTATTGCAGCTTCACGATCTTCTTGATTACGGAAGCATATAAAAATGAATGGACTACCAGGCTTCATTATTTTTATTTTGTTCGTAGAAAGCTTCATTTTGACATTCAGCAACTTTTTCAGTTCCTGTAATAGGGTTGTACAAAACGATTTTCATTTAAAAAACAATGTGAAGTGTAAAGATATTTATAGTATACTTACACCAATGCCGTAATATTTGGGAAGGTTTCGAACCTCGATTTTGAACAATTCCGAAGTAAAGCCGGTGGCATCTAGGTACGCATACTCTTCTCCTTTCATGTTTTCATTCTTATGCTCATTTTCACCATCATCCATTTCGACTTTCTGTTCGCGGACTTCTCCGGCGACCGGACCGGTTTCTATCTCCATATTTTGGCTATAGCAAATTAGAATTTCCCAATTATTTGGCCCGGCGAATTAAAACACGTGTAATTGTAAATAAACATAAAATCATGACAGCTACCAGTGGTCCATCTGATGGGGTAGTTTATTAGGTGAGATTGAAGAGTTTATGCCTCGGAAGAGAATGAAGCGACACTGGAGGTCCACTGAAATTGAATTATTCAACCTAATATGTTTCATAAATCTGAACAGCTTTATGTTGCTAAGTTGCTGATTTTTTTTCGATTGAGTTAATTTAATATTTGGCTTTCCTCCACGTTGCAGAGCATCTCAGAGCTCAGTATGAAACACCGGCTTTCATGTTTACTTAGGTCAATTTCGGTCAATATCTCTCTTTCTCTATCGTTCTCTTTTTTCTCCAGAAATTTTTCTCGATCTAATGTATGGTTAACAGTTTTCTTGTATCTCTATCTGGCGATAAATTCTCCTGAAATTGGCTTTGGCGTGCGCTCTTCCATTTTAACAATGACGGCTAGATATTTCGATGACTGTGCGATGATGATGCTGATGACACTTTTGACAACTGGTTGCCTGTGTGTGTCGGTATAAATCCGTGGCGGAACAGAAAAATAACGGAAAAAACAGAAAAAAATCTCGTCCGGTCAGTGTTGGCCTCCACGCTTGAAAGTTTCCCCGATTTTCCAAAGTGGTCCCGCTGCAGTTTTCCTCCGTTCATTTCAATACTGCGCCGTGCAACAATGAAACTACTTTCGGCATTTGCGCTGGTGGTAGCAATCGCCGCCGTGGCGATCGCCGAGGAAGAGGTGAAAACCGAAGATGGAGTGCTGGTGCTGACTAAGGACAACTTCGACTCCGTCATCGCTAACAACGAATTTGTGCTGGTTGAGTTCTGTAAGTACATCTAGTCGTTTTTCATCCAGGTAAATCCATATGGGTTCGCCCGGTGCTATCCATTACTAGAATGCAGTTAGTGCAATATAATTTTGCTTCCAACCTCCGGAAGGGCGACTTGTTTGTTGAAGCTAAACATTTTCCATAATTGAACAACGCATTTTACCGTTAGAGGTAAACGTATGCTTGTAGCTACTCTCTGTTCCTGATTCTTCGGGAAGTGTTTCGTTTTTTCGGTATCGGTAAAAGACACGTAAGGTAGAATAACGCTACCACGTAGGCATCTATTAGTCTGGTCAGGCCGCGTCTTATCTGTGTGGTTCTTGGACGATTCTCTATCTATCTCGCTCCAACACATACACACCCATCCTACGCTGGCAAGCTGGCCAAGGCGGAACAGAGAGAGTAGTCAAGACTACTCATATGGGAGCGTTGGCGCGCCTGCTCGCTGTCGTGGAACCGAGACGACCAGCACGGTCGCGGTTTCCGCTTTTGGAATTCTGTATACGTGGAACTTTTTGGCGTTTCTCTCATTCCATCGCATGAAGGCGTACCTTATGTGAAAAGTCTCTCCGGTTCGGTCGGTTCCAAACGAGCCGGCCGGCTAAAACCAAACTCGTATAGCTGGCGGTGTGTTTTAAGTACAGCAAGGCGCATAGAGAACGATCATTTTTCTCTACAAATTGCCCTTATGATTGTCTGAATAACGATTACAAAGCAAAGCACAGAGAGACTGTGCAATTTGCGAGGTATGTGCAAATCAGCGACTGCTGGTGTCGATTTCAATAATTACACCGTCTCCTTTGATAAGCGATAGGAAAAGTTCAGTATTCTTATATCTTCGATGTAGTTTCGTGTGAGCACACAGACAAACACATATTGTGCTTTCCCAGCCCGCTGTTCCAGCATCCATCTTTTGTTCTCCAGTGTAGATCTGGCGATCATCGTTGACTTTTGTGTAGGTTGTATTTTCTCATCTGCGTTGGATTGCATCACTGGCCATTACGTGGACCAATAGTAGGATCAATAGTAGGTAAATCGGCTTACGTGTCCCGATTAACGAACGATTTCGAATGCAGCAGGGCAGGCCACGTCGATAAGATTTATTCCACATTTCTTATCAGGTTTCCCCAATCTCTTCCCCAACTACCACACATCCAAACAGAAAATGGTTTGTGCAAATATGCTGTACGCAGCGTTAATAAGACGGAGAGAAGGACAGATTCAGATTTTACCCTGTTTACACAAATGTTTCTGTTTGGGGTGTCTGCTTTTTGTCTACGTACTCCTGTTTGAAGCATACTTGTCGAGATGATGACGGTAATGTTTGTGTTCGAGCTCGAAGCCAGGCACCGTCGGTGGAAAAGCACCGACGTGCTTGGTGTTCAAAACATTTGCTCAGCATGTTTTGCAAGAAAAAGGAAACATACATGAAGGTTTGGGCCTTGCTAATGTAGATATGTGCTCTCTTCAGCACAATTTGTGACACCACTGAAACAGTTTGTTGCTTGGAAACATTTTTACCTTCCTTATCAACACTTTCTTGAAAGCAATTGCGTTACGATGTAGTGCATCAGCGTGTCGATATCAGGAACAATCATCAACAGTTTGACGACCAACTTGGAGCAACATGAAAGATTAATTCTTGTTGAAAAATTGGTCGGTTCGTGTAATTAATGGACCGGATGTGACAGCACCATGTATGTATGGCGACAGATCGATACACACGTTTTTTTTTTCTTTCCTCACTGATAGGAAAAAATCGAAAAACTAGGTATGGTTATCAAAGTAGCAGTATTTTCTCGTTGTCATCGTCGCCATTCTTTTCCCGAAACTATAGCAGAGCTATAGAGGCGCGCGGCATGCTACTTGACCGGTTTTCCGAACGCGGTATCCAACAACCATGACGTGTCGGTTGGTGAGCGGACCGGAGCGGATGAACCAATACATAGGTCGCACTAACAGGTCCGCTGGAGTGTAAAGCCTACTGCGCGTATTTCCCGTTTCGGCTTCGTCGGTACGAATTATAATGCTCCCCAAGACGCCTGACGCACACATGTTTGTACAGTTGGTGTTGGTATCCATCTACGAAGAAAGCACTGTGCACTACGATCCCCACGCGGTCGTTTATGTTTACGGTCAGTCACCCTTGCCCAGTACCGGTTGTGGTGATGCGGTGAGAGAAAAAGAGCACAGAGAAGAGACAAGATTCGCATCATTTAAAGATTGTACCACTACACCGGTCTACCTGATCGTAGTGTGCATGGATCGATGCTCACCACTTCTCGTTCAGCACCTCGTTCGTTGTGTAATTTTCTGCAGTTCGAATGCCAAGTTCATGGGTACAGGAAACTAGTTCTCTTTCTTTGAATCACTAACCCAAATGAGGTAATTAATGAACTCGTCTCAGTAGCTACTTCAATCTATTCCATCGGCTGCACAGCAACCTGGGCACAACATTAAATTTATATTACAAATTAATTTTCTATTGATACATCTAAAAGAGGAGTTTCAATATTCGACGTTGTTGGAAGCAGTGTGTGCTCATTATGAATCATTAAGCAAATCAAGTTTATTTTATTCCGCTTCAAATCATCATTATGAATAATGCTGTCGGTTAGGGCTAAGTTATATATTCGCTAAATTATGCAAACGATTGACGCAAATGCTGTCATCTCTTCAGTGTCTCATCTGCGTGTGCATTCTCTGCAGATTGTAATTTAGGATACGTTTCATAGTACCGATGATTCGATCCTTGAATGAATTCCATAGTTTTGTCACTGCATTACGATCGCGTTCCACGCTCTTTTCACTGTTTTTCCTGTGAATTATTTTTATATCTACATAGTTAAAGCATAGCTGCAATCTTTTTGCTTCCTTTTTGCACCCTCGTTTCGATTTTTGCTCTTGGACTCCCACATCTTTGTTTTTGTTTAAAAATTTTGAAAAAATAATGAAATTTGAACTTCTTTTTCAATGTTAGACGCTCCATGGTGCGGACACTGCAAAGCTCTTGCTCCGGAGTACGCCAAGGCTGCCAAGGTGCTGGCTGATAAGGAATCCAACATCAAGCTTGCTAAGGTTGACGCCACCGTCGAGCCGGAACTTGCCGAAAAGTTCGGCATTCGTGGATATCCGACGCTGAAGTTCTTCCGCAGTGGATCACACATCGATTACACTGGAGGACGCGAGCAAGATACGATCGTGTCATGGTTGGAGAAGAAGACTGGACCAGCTGCCAAGGAACTTGAAACGGTTGAAGCTGCCGAGGAGTTCCTTAAGGAGAACAACGTCGCTGTGGTCGGATTCTTCAAGGATCGCGAATCCAAGGAATGCAAGGCATTCCTGGCTACCGCCGTCGCTGTTGATGACTATCCGTTTGGAGTGACGAGCAGCGAGGAGGTGTACAAGAAGTACGAAGCTAAGTGCGGTTCGGTCGTGCTGTTCAAGCATTTTGATGAAGGAAAGGCTGTGTTCGAGGGTGAAGCCACCGAAGAAGCGCTGAAGAAGTTCGTCACCGCCCAGGCTTTGCCGCTGATTGTAGACTTTAGCCACGAGACTGCCCAGAAAATCTTTGGCGGAGAAATCAAGAGTCATTTGCTGTTCTTCATCTCAAAGGAGGCCGGACACTTGAAGGAATATGTCGAGCCAGCGAAGGAGGTGGCCAAGAAGTTCCGCGAGCAGATTCTATTCGTCACAATTGATGCCGATCAGGAGGATCACACCCGTATCCTGGAATTCTTCGGTATGAAGAAGGACGAAGTACCGTCGCTACGCATCATTCGCCTGGAGGAAGATATGGCTAAGTACAAGCCCGAAACCAACGATCTGTCTGCGGATAAGATCCTTGAGTTCGTGCAGTCGTTCTTGGATGGAAAGGTAAAGCAGCATCTGCTGTCGCAAGACCTGCCGGAGGACTGGGACAAGGAGCCGGTGAAGGTGCTCGTGGCCACTAAGTTTGACGAGGTTGCCTTCGACAAAACTAAGGATGTCCTGGTCGAGTTCTACGCTCCATGGTGCGGACACTGCAAACAGCTGGTTCCGATCTACGACAAGCTCGGTGAAAAATACAAGGACAGTGACAGTGTCGTTATCGCCAAGATTGATGCCACTGCCAACGAACTTGAGCACACCAAGATCTCTTCCTTCCCCACCATCTACCTGTACCGAAAGGGCGACAATGAGAAGGTAGAGTTCAAGGGTGAGCGCACGCTGGAAGGATTCGTCAAGTTCCTTGAAGGCGAAAATGATGAGGTTCGTAACGTTACATTCCATTTCATAGTTTACGCTGATACATGATAATTGAACAAAGTCTAACCAACTTTCCGTTTGTTATTGTTTAACAGCAACCGGAGGAGGAGGAGAAGGAAGACAAGCCGACAAAGGACGAACTATAAGCGCAAGGAGAGTGAAACAAGCTGTTGGGGCGAATAATACACGATTGCCACCAGTGTGCTGCCCCGGAATATTGAATAGTGTAAAGTGCAAAAAGAAATAATTCCATAACAAGCTACAAACATATTCTAAGTCCAAAATTACCATCATTACAATGCAGCGATGTTTCCTAGAACTGGATTCGAACAATATCGGTTGGTTGCATGTAGCGAGATTGAATAAGCAAAAGAGAAGGCGTGTGCGTAACAGTAATGTAGAACTTTTTGCTAAGAGACTGTAATATACTATATTTTATGATGGAACCTGTACGATGTTAGATGAAACGATATAGATAAATTTCACGAACACCAACATCTCCCATCCACGCGCGATCTAAGATCTGTAACTTCTTTCCAAAAGTTCGGTTTTGTGTATTCGTTCGTTAACGTAACCTAACCACCCTCCCCCAGTTCTACAGCGGGGAACCGCTACATGTACTTCCTGGGCAACGGCGCAAAGAACGTAATATCTTCCCTAGTTTCAACGCTTTAAAAACAGAACGCATAAAAAAGAGGATAATGCCGTAACGTGC
The DNA here is from genome assembly GCA_000956275.1 of Anopheles koliensis. Taxonomy (NCBI): domain Eukaryota; kingdom Metazoa; phylum Arthropoda; class Insecta; order Diptera; family Culicidae; genus Anopheles; species Anopheles koliensis. The sequence goes on along the minus strand of JXXB01023444.1, from coordinate 3,271 downwards.
TTATCGGCGATGTAAGAGAGTAGTGACAGATACGGTCGAAAAAGAATTCCAACAATTGAATGTAAAATTCCGAAAAGGTAGAAAAGGGTTGCCACAACAAATACCGTCTCCTTTGATGCTGCAGGATGTATAATAGCATACAAATATTTGCATTTGATAAGATTCTTCGTTTAGAGCAATGCCGAGAAGAATGTTATATTAACATTAGAAGCTATATTTCTGTCGTTTTCCTGCGATGGGAAGCACTGGCAGAAGAATACTTCCTGCACACAGCAAAGTACAGAGTCCACATTCTCACACACTCACACAACACCACGGTACACCATGCAAAACTTGAGGCATTAAAATGAAAACTTAAAACAAAACAACAAATATCGTGTATTCTTCGTTGGCTCTCACACTATTTAGAACCCCTGGCCTTTTATTAATGTAGTATTTTTCAGCTCAATCGATCCAGTTTTCCATCCGAAAACCCGAAATAGTCATCAGCATGTACCAGTTTAGCTGGAGAAAAATTTCTTAACGTACTTTTATCTCAACATCATCGTCGTAACTGTCGATTCCTCTAGTTAAAACCATAGCACCGATTTTTGCCATGGATTCAAGGGTTTGCTGTGCTCGGAACTGTCAAAGTTGCGAACGAATGATGTACGGACCTGTCTGTAGTTTGTCTATGCACCTTGGTTTCTATTCATCAAAACAAAGTCGAAGGAGAAGGTTGTGTGCGCTGTGCGTGTGTTTGCATTATATCGGGCTATATTTAATAGGAAAAGAAGTGCTCAATATTGCTGCAAACTTGCTGAAATCTGCTTTTGAGAGAGCTCTCATAAGATAATACGAAAACTAAGTGTGTTCATTAAAGAAAAGTATCATCTGCGTTTTGTGTATGAAGGCTATATGCGAGGAATAATATGCGCTTCGAATGGAAATAAATGTTCCATCGTAAACACGCTCCTTTTCTCGCAAGTGAAAGCAAGTGCTTAACTATTCGTACCATGTAGTTCACCAATGTAATTAGATCCAGTAGCGACCAGTTATTGAGCATTGACGACAACCAGATCTGATAGTGGAGGTGCCCAAATTGCATTTAGTGTTGGAGCAGCTGTTGTGTAAAATAGTTTTGGGAAATACTATGTAAGTGTAATTTCTCATGAAGTGAAAAGATTCGCCTACGTTCCCGGGGTCAGCTAAGTTCCAGAATACTTCGTGTTTGGAAAATGGACCACACCAGTAGGGAGCCATCGTTGCTGAAAGCAAATTCGACGGAAAGATATTGTTACCTGTGCGTTTCCTCTTTCTTATGTTAGGTTTGGGTGTGGGTTCCTTGGCGTGCTGCACTGCTGGTGATGGTTATTTGCAATATTCCTGAAACATAACTGTATTATTGTTGAGTTTTAACTTGCAATAAATAGGCCAACGATTGCCGCACAATGGTTACTTTAAAGTACGATGCTTCATGGAATGTTGTTCCAGTGAAGTATGGTTTGGACATAGAACACTAATCGATTTGTCGGAATCGCTGGTTTGAAGTAGTGGCAAGTTTTTGTCACACTTTATATTAACATGAAGCAAAAAAAAAACACTGCTATGCATACCTTATGGCAACAAATGTTTTTTCGTGATACTTTTTTTGCTAGTTCCGGCTCAACATCAACTTTCACTCTTTCACTCTATGCGGTATGGCTGACGCCATCCTGACCACCCCGTTTCTGTTCCCTTTGGTTACCAGTAGTTGATTTCATTACATTCTCTACTAACCGCCGCGGACTAAGGCAACAACAAGAAAACAACTAACACAACGTTAGATGGTGAGACGTGTTTGTACTGATTGGTGTTATTCGTTTTAAATTAACCACATTCAGCGTGCTGCGGGCGACGGGTGTATGCGGTCAATATGAACTTTCCGGACAAAGATGGAAATGTATTCGATGATCAGCCATCATCATCGGAGCAAAAGACGAAAACGACGAAAGACTATCGCCAACAGTGTCCGTCACAGCCTTCCCCAACATTCGTTTTATCAGCAGCATCAACAACAACGAGTCCAACGTATTGGGAGGCAGTATCGAAGCCTGGACGGGCGAACCGACAGGGCTGTTTCATAGACCAAACCATTCCTCGAACGCTTTCCGAATTTCCGAGCTTACCCGAAACACATTGCGATCCTCTCTGCGACACGGAAAAGCCAGAGACATCAGCGACTCTGGTACAATCAGACGAAGCATTTTACACCGTAGTTTCGCTCGAGGGAACAAGTCCGACGACGGTAGCGAAAAGTTACCTGTTCGATTCCAATCCTGGAACGAAACAGACGCGTACCTGTGACCGATCATCCGTTTACGAACAACAACAGTTGCATTACGCACTGTTCACGGAAACACCTGTCAAGGCAAGCTTATCAAAGCCCACTTCGTTGCCCGTTGCTAAGGGAGTAGTAGCCAGTCAAAGGAAAAGATCTGCCACCATCAACTCGATCGCAATGCGTGATAATCTGCTTTACCGGCTGCAACGGTTGGTGGCGTCGCATCGCAAGCCCATGCTCAACTATCTGGTTCCACTGTGCCTACTGACCGGAGTTTTGCTGCTGATCTACGAGTTTCGCGATACGGCGAAAGGTGTGCTGTTCTGGATTGAAACGCAAAACACGTGGATCATTTTTGTCATCTTCCTCTGCATGTTTACGATCGTCAGCTTTCCCGTGACGGTCGGTTATCTAGTGCTGATCATCGCCAGCGGTTACCTGTTTGGGTTTGTGCGCGGATTGTTGACCGTAGTGATCGGTGCAAACCTCGGTGTGGCGATCGCTCACAACACAATCAAATCGCTGCAAAGTAAACTGCCTGTGCACAAGTGAGTATCGCCCCGTATGTGTTAGTCTAGCGATACTTAATTTGTCAAAAACAGCGTATTCGTGCAAGTATCAGTTCAGTGGTATTTAGTGGTACGCAAATTGATACCGCAAATAAGAAATGGTTGTGTCGTTCAGGTCGTGGTAAAGTTTAACGTTCTTCCTTAACCCAAGCTATTGTGCGCAAGTGTATTCGATAAGAGAGCGAGAGCATGGTTTTGTTCTTTGAACGATATCATGTTAAAAAAAATCTTACCACTGATAATAATTGCGTCCGCCAATAAGTTCAGGGTCTGTTGCTGAATATACAAGGCTGATTGTGCTCTTTCTTTAAAATGCTTATTTTTTCCAGCTCTAATACAAGTTGTCATTTTCATTGTCACATATTCTTCTTTCTTCTTTTTTTGGCGTAACGACCGAAGT
>JXXB01023365.1:0-21451 GCA_000956275.1 Anopheles koliensis | reverse complement strand
CACCCAACAACTAGATATACAATTTTGTACATCGTAAATTAATTAAGCATTCCGAACCCCCATGAATCACGTGCAAAATCATTGACCAAAACGTATGGACGAGAAGAAGTGGACGTTCCTTGTGCATTCCTTAAAATACACGTTATCACAACATTCATCAATCCATCTATCTTTTCTTTCCCAAATAGTCAAACAAACAGAAAAATGTTTATTGATGTATAATCCGGTTCTGGAAAAAACACGTGCGATTTAACGTCAGCCGCATTGTCGACTTCCTTATCGTCATCAACGTGAGTCAATGGAATATCATAAAACCATAATTTTATCAATTGCGTAAAATGAGTAAGCAAATTGTTGGAAATTCATTCTCACTGCAGTTTAATCATTGGTTTGTTCATTGTGATGTAAACACATGCTAATGTATTTTGTTTAAATCTTAAAAATATGCTTATCGAACTAACTATTTACATGTCCACAGATCCGAAGTTACTTTACTTTGGAAACTAGTTTGATAGTTTGACCGCTTATCACTGATTTCGTTCGATATCTTGGATTGAGAGTAACTGCGTAACATTCGTATTACGTTGACACTATTGTCAACACTTATCGAACGTTGCACTTCAGACACCAATCCACTTTCAACAACACAACAACGGATTCCACATGCAATCGACCTTCACAGCACTGTGACTTCACGTTCTATGGAGCTACTGGTTTGCACTGGAACACTGGGCACTGAAGCAGCTACAGTGGTTTCATCATTTACGGCTGTAATATCACTTATATTCACGGTATGGCTGGAAGGCCGCCGTAAAGAGGGAGACCTTATTATGTATTCCAGACTGTTTGCCAAGTCCTCGGCGTTCCGCTGGTTGTCGTTTTCAATGCGAGTATCGTACGGGATAATGAAGATGCTGTCGTTATCCTTCTCGAAAACTAGCGTATCGTAGCTGGGTGGCGCAAACTGGCGATAGGATGGAGCCGGTGTCGGCGGTGCAGTCAGCTGTTCTGCTAACGGTTTGTTGTTTCGGCATCGGTTGCGATCGGCACAGGCCATTACCAGGAAGAACGATATTAGCGCTATAAACGTGGCCAGATACCATATGAGGGTAATAGCGTCCATGACAGGTGTGTCCGTAAACAGACCGCGATCATGAGTTGTTCCTGTGCTTTCGGTGGTAGAATCTATTGGTTTAAAGAACGATTAGTAATGCTGCATCGAAAGTACCATCGAAAAGTATGCTGGTAGCTTACCTACTAGAAGGATGGCGTCGTCTGTATCTGCTGTGGCAACGTAGTCCTCTCTAGATTCTTCCGATCCATTGGTCCTCTCTGGGAACGGTGCTGTCCCTGCTGGAATCGGTTCGCTTTGCACCTTTCCGGCCACGTAAAGTACTGAAATGCGAATGAAATAATCCATCAGTGAGGGCAACGAAACATGATTTCACTTTTGCGTCTGCCATTCCTTATCAAGCGTACGCTTAATACTGCGATAAGCAAGTGGGTATCCAGGAAGCCTTGTCAGCTTAAGGGACCGATAAAATCTCGTCTCGTATGCATGCGCAAACACACAGTGAATGGAAATGCGAAATAAAAACCTTCGGGACGACAAAAGCTACTGTTATCGCATCATTGCATTGGTTACACTTAACGTGTCTAGGAACTTACCGATCATAACGTAGCATAGCAGGTGGTTGCAGTCTTCTTTAGCCATCAATGAAAACAATCTTTAAATAAACTAAAATAGGCGTAGACAAACTTCTTTCGTAACTTTCGACTTTTCCGCAGCACTACTATCAACTCCGTAGAAATAAGACGGTGATTCGTTCTTGAAAACATTGACACGCAAGTCAGCAACGGTCACAAGAAACAGAGATCCATCGCTAGTGCAGGCTTTGAACGAGTAGTGGAGATCAAAAGCAATCGCAATCGTTTGTCTAGCTCAACGCAACCTTCCACTGACTGAGGCTTCAATTTCGCTGCCCGGAGATGGATGAATGTACAGGTGCGTTCAAGAACTGCGATGCCAAAGATTTCTCACCTCCAAGGCACTCCTTTTTATACCGCTTTCGATGTGGGCACGATCGACGCGCTCAGATAAAGCAATAGCGGTCAAAGTGGGTGATTTTTGCGGGTATTCGCGCACAATAACAGTACGTCACCAGTCATGCCTATCTGTACGGTTGCCTGATAACAGCGACGTCTTTAACGAGCCTCACTGATGGTCCTGGTATCTTCGCGAAGCCAGAGTCGAGATAGCGATCTGATGCGTAGAATACAGCTGAGCCGGGAACCATATCTACCGGCAACGGGATGGCCACCAACGGGACAGTTTGCGATGCACACACAATTTGCATCCGTTGCCAGCCACGTTGCTCGGATGCATTCCGGATTTGGTTTCCCCAGTTACTATCGTTGTTACGTAATTGAGAGAAATACCCTATGAATGCAAATCGAAGTTTGCTTTTACACCGTTTCTTTAAACCCCGTCCTTACTCATCATAATATGTCGCTAAACATCGTTTAGATCATAACCGTTTAGAGTGAGGAATCTAATCAAATGGGTTATCGTAGGACGGTTATCAAACGACGTATATGTTGAGTAGGAGGATGTAGATGCGAGAAGGAGTTGAGAAAACAAAACAATTTCCTGGCCACCCAGGGCGGTGTGTCAACGACAACGATACTAATACTGTTCTTTGTACTAACCTAATAAAAGAGGTAGAGACATACGTGCATACACGCAAAATCTTATCTTCATAAACGGTGGTCATAATCGGATGCCAGTTACGCCACAGAGAGCGGACGGTGGGTTTATGATTTTGCGTACCCGGGGAGGACGTAGATAAACATGTGGGCTATCTTCATCAGACCAGGAGGCAAGCTTGACTGTGACAGCAGGTAGATCGCAACAAGATTCGGGAAACGAAAACAATCGAAGCAAGCGCGTGCCATCCAAGCTTTGACGACCCCGATACCATCTTGCGATGCGAAACTCCGACACAAAGAGCCAACCATGCCAATTAAGGCTTGTATGTTTTGTTTCGACAGACGAGTGATAAGACTTTGCAATCGTGAATATTAACTAACTGCAGGATCACAACGCGTTTATAAATAACACCTGAGCTACGCCAAGAACCGTCACAATAGGGAGAAAGTCTCTATTTTTCATAGTAAGTTGTTTTATTTTCAAAATAACACTTCACCCACACCTCGCTAGACCTTAGCAGTTCATCGGTTGTAGGCAACGCACAAAAATGTTGCAGAACGGGCGCGCACTGACGTCGGTTGTAATAAATAGATCTAAAGTACTGCACGCAGGTGGTGAATCGATGCATCATCCGCGATGTGCGCTGTTGGACACATGCATAAATAAAACCGATACCGTCTTCTCCTGTTCGAGATTCCGAAATTCCAGGTTCGATCGGTCGGTAGTAGTCGTAGTAAGTAATGCTGGTTCGTAAATGCGCAGAATATTTGTAAAACAAAATAGAGATTATAATACCGCCAAAGAGGGAGCTCGATACACACTAGCACGAACACATTTTGCGCAAATTTTGGTTTAATACTAGCAGCGTGCAATAACCCTACTTGTTAATGCAGTACGTGTGAGTGTGTGTTCACTGCCTATCTCTGCTTATTGACGAATAAAGTTATCCTATTCGAACATCATTTAAAGCTTATTTACATCAACAGAGTAACGAATTGCGAATATATCTACGAATTTGCGGCAGGATTTTTACTTCGCCAGATCCGCTTCCTCTCGGTCCAGACCGGTCTTCGGTATGGTGGGCGAGGTGGCCGTCGAGACCGTCGTGGGGCCGGGTCCGGAAGCGCTGGAGGCAACTGCGGTGGTTGTAGGAAACAGCGCATCATAGCTGGGTGGAAGATCCTTCTCTTCTAGTGCTGGTGGTGCAGATGGTCTTAGGTCGTTCGACGAACCTCGCAGCTCGACCGAATGTACAGTGGCGACGACACTGGTGCGACCAAGACAACTACGACCACCATTGCTCCGGGTGCCACCTCTGCCATTGTTAGTCGTGGTGCCACGCGGTAACGGTTGCATCATTTGCCGGCTTTTGTACATGCACAGAAAACAAACACCAAATAGTAAGGCCGTGGTGAGGAGCGAAACAAACGCCGTCAGTACTATTTTCTCCGTCGAATTGTACGCAGTAAGGACCGGCTCCAGTGGTTCCTGTTCGCATTTCGGTTCGTCTTTGCAGTTCGGACAGTTGACCTTCCCATCGTTGCGGAACGATTTGTCGATGCACGAATTAGACACAAACGGTTCGCAGGCCAGCTCGAACGGGCTTCCCGTGCACTCCTTGGTCTGGGTAGCGATTAGCATTACGTGCAGCGTATCTTCGACGGTCGGCAGGGGAGCAAAGTGATCCAGCTTGATCGTAATCTTCATGTGCGATTGATCGGAAAAGCTTCTTGGCACATCTTTTGGCGAGTAGCAAAAACGCGTCTTCTTTCCGTTGCTTTGTTTTATCGTCATAGTATCGATGCAGTTCCCTTTGGGGTCCCGCCGCATATTCATCTTGCTGATGGTTAGCAACAGACCATAACCATCCTGGGCTTGCAGCGTAAACTTACACTCACTGTAGCGCTTAAAGGAAGACGAGTTCCAACTTTGCTCGTAGATAGCCGCGTTTGTAAAATCCGTCATGGTTCGGACTTGTTTCTTCGAATCTAGCAACAAGTTTATCTGTGACAGCAGCGCATTACTCCGCTCGTAACAAATTCCGGAACTTATAAAATCATCTGCAAAGATACCACGTGTTATCTAAAATTCACGGCGGCTAGTTCACGTCGAACGACCAATTTATCATCCCTTTCCCGGGGACGAGATGCGTCAGCATCCTTCTAGTTTGGGGTTCCCGATCCCATCGCCCCATACTTACATCGGTCGTATGATCCAAAGCCATTGGCGCCAGCGAAGGCCACCAGCAGAACAATCCACGAATATTGCACCATTTTTGCCAGCGTCTTTTCTTGAAGGTTACTGCTACGCGAAAACGAATGTTTGGCAGGGTAGCGGAACCATTATTTCCACAGAAAAAAACCACCACCACCTTTGTGCGACTTATTAGAATTTTCTTTTCACAGCTTGTTTTGACTTTGTGCTTGTGGCAGAATGGGTGTGCGAGAGGTTAAGCCATTGCATGCAAAAAGACTCGAGCCGGACAGCTTATTCAGAAAAACAAATGAAGCTATGACGTCTAGGGGTATAGCGTATTATGGATGTGTGTAAATTGACGTTTATTTACATTAATCGGTTGCATAAAGGATGAAGAATGTTGATCGGTTCAACATTTTTGAACCGTTGATTTTTTGAACCGTTGATCGAGTAATTTTTGAATAAAAAAAACTGGAACAATCAATAACCACGTTTGCAGGCGAAAACCAAAAGACCCTTTTGATGAGAAAGTTTGGAGTAGTTGTAATCATTCAACGCGCCTCACGACGATGTCTACCAGTGCATGTATGTGTAATCTCACGAACGTAAAGAAAGAGTACCCCTATACGTCAAACAAGCCTCTCAGATAGCTTCCTCGAAAGGCCTAAAATTCGATCTTCGTTGTAATCACCTTGGCTTGCGTAATAACAGGTGCATTCCCAAAAAGCGATGTGTTGAGTTGTATGGCAAATTGCACAGTGTTTGTGGACATGGAAATTAAGTATTTCAAAGTAACCTGTTTTTTACTTTTAAATGTTCAACTGTATTAAAGCAATACCCAATACGATGTTTTTTGTAATGCTTTTCGACTGAATAAGCAAGGTAAAATACCGAAATCAAACGAACATATTTCACTTACAAAACATAACAAACATGATCATAATCAAAACAAAGTAAGATTGTCAAAAATTGTGTTCCTTTCGCTTTCGTTTGGATGAAACTGCTTGGCCAAACGATCAATCGCGTTTAGTTACCATCGGTTGTTTTAAAAGCTAGTCGTGTACGCCGATCAGGTCTCAAATTGTTGTAAGTACTAGAAATGAAAGCCAAAGGTAATACCAATTTATGTGTCTGTACTAATCTAAACTATAAAGTTATCTGGATCAGAACCTATTGATCAGCTTGGGATCCTGGTCCGATTTCGCAACATAACTAAATGGACGGGACGGACTTTTTGCTTGGTGGAATCGGTTCTATGGGCGCTACACTGATAACAAATCCACTTGAGGTAAATAAAAATGCTTCAGATTTGAACAGTGCAGCATGATCGCATATCTTTTTGACTTGTTTTAGGTGGTCAAAACGAGAATGCAACTGCAAGGGGAGCTTGCGGCAAAGGGGACCTACCATAAACCTTATACCAGCGTGGTGGATGCATTTGTGACGATCGCTAAAAACGATGGATACGCGGCATTGCAGAAAGGCCTGGCGCCGTCGTTATGCTTCCAGTTTATTCTCAACTCATGCAGGTAATAGCAAGCTGACCGTGACTGATGTTCGCGGATGTAAGAGGAAAAGTTTATCGTTCAGATTAGATTAGGCATATACAACACGGCCAACGAGCATGGCTGGACGAAGCAGAGCAACGGCAAACAATCAATCATGAAGAGTGCATTCTGGGGCGCTACGGGAGGTTTCGTTGGATCGGCTTTAGCTAGTCCGTTCTTCATGGTAATGGAACAAAGAGTCGATAGGAGTATATCGATCGCATAAAACTGTGGTTTTGACAAATTTATTTGCAGCTTCGAACTCATCTTCAATCGCAAGCGCAAGCGAAAATAGCGGTCGGCTATCAGCACCAGCACACTGGAATGGTCAGTGCAATGAAGGACATTTTCAGGAAGCATGGAGTACAGGGTCTCTACCGTGGGGTTGCCGTCACAATGCCCAGAGCTCTGCTCGGAAGTGGAGGCCAATTGGCAGCGTTTGGTTATACCAAAGATTTCCTCACACGCAATCCGATCATAGCGAAGCAAACAGATACATTTGTTTCCACTGTTGCTGGAGCTGTCGGAGGCACGGTGATGGCCATTACGATGACACCTCCAGATGTGATAGCAACGAGACTTTATAATCAAGGAGTGGATGCGAAGGGCAAAGGCATCTTTTATAATGGGGTTGTGGATTGCTTTGTTAAAATTCTTAAATCTGAGGGTGTTGGTGGATTATACAAAGGATTCTGGCCACACTATATGCGGATAGGGCCGCATGCAACTTTGGTGCTGTTGTTTTTTGACGAACTTAAATCAATCCGGCGAAAGTATTATGAGGCTAAATAACGTTCAATAACTACAAAAAACTACACAACGAAGCTATAAAGACTAGATTGTTATGTTTGCTCAAATCTTCCGTTAGTAGCCACTATTAGATGATGTTTTGTAAAGTGCAATAAACCTCCTAAAACACATAGTTCCGTGTTTCTTCACATTTTGAAGAAGATTTATTTGTTTGTTATTTTGTTCGTCACATTAATTTTGATAACGAAGATACCGATAAATACACTCTGTTTTTTATTCGAAAATTACCTACTCCGCTATTTTAGAACGAAATCCTTTGGACACCTTTTGAACCACATCGTTGATTTCTTTACCTCGCGTTTCCGGAAGATAATATTTAACCAACACGGTTAGAAGGACGCATGTGATGCAGAATGGCAGAAATACAAACGCTCCCCAAACACTTTGAAGAGTTGGAAATGCCATGCCTACAATAAAATTACATCCCCAGGACGAAAGACTTCCCATGGCCATGGCTGTCGGTCGTGAACCAAGATCGAAAAGCTCTGCAATGAAAAACAAAAACAATAAATTATATACGAAAATAGAATCTCGATCGCGTTTACCTGACCCGATGAAGAAAGGAATAGGCCCAAGCCCGAATTGGAAAAAAATAATGTACAGTAAAATTGTTCCAATACAGATGTATGAGAACCATGAGACCATTTCCTTTAAAGAAAGCAATTGTTCAATATTCTGGTTTAGAAGAGGCACTTCACGAAACTTTTCTTTTTTTCATATACTTACGATAAAATAAATGGATAAAGTTAGAACGAATAAAATGACCGCACAGCAAGAACAAGACAACAGCGATAAGGTTCTTCGATCGCAGCGCGCCATGAGTATGGGTGAAAATAATGAAACAAACAAATTTAAACACCCAACGCCGAGGTTAGCGAACTTTGCAGCTGTTGAACTAAAACCGACTGATTCAAAAATTGACACCGAATAGAAGAACACCTGGAGGAGAGCAAAAATTAGACAATAATTGCAACCTCTACCTTGCCACTACAATTCCAAGCCTCTGGCGCTTGTACTTACGGCATTAATTCCCGACAACTGTTGTCCTCCTTGAAGCGCACAAACGAGTACAAGCGGTAGCGTTAGCGTTGGATCACGCAGGACAGACCAAAACGAACGACTAGCTTGTGGTTGGGTATCGACATCGTTCGGATTCGCCGACGGTTGTCGGCTTTGCCCGTTGACACATTCCATCTGCAGCTTGATGTAATCGTCGCCGATGCAGTGGCGCCCGAAAAGTTTCCGAATCGCGCGCAAAGACCCGACCTGATCACCTTTAACGCTGTATAAATATTTGGGACTTTCAGGAATCCAAAAGTAAAAGACGTAGCAGAACAGATTCAGCACCGCAAAGCAGCTGAGAGCATAGTGCCAGTGGTCCGCCGTACCCAGCACCTGCTCGAGGCTGGCCACCTGCGCAATAACCACGCCGGTCGTTAGACCCAACGGACACAGCACTCCCATTGCACCGCGCAATTTGACGGGTGAAACTTCCGCCAAATACATTGGGATGACTCCGGTCGTTAGTCCGGATGCGAGGCCGACAAGCAATCTTCCCAGGAGTAACAGTTCTACAGATGCAGCAGCGCGGCAGGATTGAAAACATAGTGCTCCGGCCGTGAGCAACAGGGCGCAGAAAAGGAATGATTTTTTTCTGTCGAAAGAAGAATAAAAAACAAACGTCAAAGGTCAAACAAAACGAGCCCCGGAACAGCACTAAACATGGATCACCTGCCGTAGGTGGTAGCAATGTAGCCACTAAAATGAGACGTTATCATCCCACCGAGCAAAACCGTGGATACGATAGCGGACCAAAACAGCTCCAGGGCATTTGCTGTAAGATTCACGTCGAACCTATCCAGTACTACACCGGAAAGCCAAGCTTTTATGAACTAGGGGTAATGTAAGACGTGCAAAACGTGTCATAAGCGTGAAGTTCAAAAGCGCATGTTTGTATGTACGAACTTTCGCCGGTGCATTGATAGAGCTCACTTGAAAGCCTGCGGCTACGGATACAGAAAGATTCACAATAATGCCAAACCAGCAAAGCCCCCGGGTTACTCCGGAATCCTGCGTACGATAATGCACCATAAAAACCTGATTTTTTCTATTGAGCACGCTACTTACGGGTAGTTTCAATTCCATCACTACTAACAAAACGGTCGAATAACCAACACCCACTGTAGAAGTTGGTGGTAGCGACACTTGAACGGTTCAACTCAAGTGTTAGATACCTTTAAACAATATTTGCGAAACGAAATCGCAGACAGAACCTGGGTTGCGATTTTTTTTACTTTTAAGAAAAAGCGAAATCTTACTGCATTGCCTACCGTTTGAGAGTGAATTGAGTTTTGAAAAACGATTTGAACTAAACCACTTGCTGATGAATGCAGTAACATTCACTTACCTTCCGTATTTATCGGACAGGTACGCTCCTTCCAGAGACCCAATCACACCGCCGATCAGTGCTATCGAAATGATCGTAGCAATAACTGCACGCAACGCACCGTCGGAAAGCTGAACGTCGTAGTTTCGGAATATTGTCTCATTGCTCCACTGCTTGATGTACTCTGATGGCGCGTTGATAACACCAATATTAAATCCTACGGGTATCGAAACGCCCAGTGTAGTTATTAACCCTAAAGCTGCTAGACGAATCGTCCATCCGGTTTCCTGTAGACGATTGTGTGCAAAAAAGAAAACTGAATCCCACAATACGCACGAACACGATATCCTCGTTGGAAGTAAGCAACTCTAACCGGTAACGCAAGATCCATGTCTCGAGCTCACTGCTACGCTGGTCACACTGACTCTTTTTGTGGACGGTGTAGCATGCCATTAGTAAGTTTCGTTAGATTCTCTTAAAGCCTGTGTGGTGTGTAAGGAAGTTGTGGGACAGTGCAATATGCCGATGGAATCATTCTGTAGCTCCTCTCCATCAATTGTTTGCATAGAATGTCACCGGGGATTGGAAAACAATTTATAGCATTTCCAAGCATCGTACTAGGTACGGTTTAGCCGAGTGCTACCGGGACGCCTGTTAATCGTTTAGTTGCTTCGTGCAAGATAAGTGTGTTGGAGGAAGATTAATAGCGCGACCTTGACTGTATAAAAACTTTAGCAAACAGACGGTGAAAGAGCGTGAAAGCGTGGTACTTTTGTTTCATCTCATTACCGCCATCTTTATTCATTCATGCTGCGCCCGCCGCACGCAGTAAATGGTGTAATTTTTGTCGTTTGAAAATATCGCTCACCTTAGACTAAGTACTAGTATACGATGCTAAACTTAGGATTACGTTTAAGCCACTTTCTTTTCCTTAACGATACTTCATATGTTTGAGCAATTTATAACAATCACAACATGTTTCTGTGTAGCTTCCTTTTGTTGCTGCGTCATCGTTATTACTGCGACAGATGCGTCGAACTAAGGCACTAGCGGTTTAGAGCTGAATCCTTTAGCAACAAGTGGTACGATCTGCGAGATGTGTTTACCGCGCGTCTCGGGAAGGTACAGCCTTAGCAGTAACGTAAGCGCCACGCACGTGCACGTGAAGGGAACGAACACGAACGCACCCCAGGCGTTCTGAAGGGTGGTGAACAGCATCGCCACAATGAAGTTGCATCCCCACGAAGCTAAGCTTCCCAAAGCCATCGCTGCCGGACGCGGTCCAACTTCGAACAATTCTGCAAAACATTCGATTGTTGATTATAATTGCATTCCTGTTTCACATAGTGTGCTGCACTTACCGGACCCAATAAAATAGGGGATCGGACCGAGCCCAATCTGATAGAAGAGAATGTACAGCAAAATGGCGACAATACTAGCGTAAGAAAACCATTCCACATCGTCCTACAAGTAAAGAAGCATGGATTTTAGTCAAAATATCGCACTCTATGGCGCATTTTGCGATATACTTACGATAAAGTATACAATGAACGTAAGGCAGAAGAGAAACAATGCACACATTGCACATGACGTTAAAGCGAGGAAACGGCGGTTAAACTTTGCCATCAATATTGGGCTGAAGAAGGCAACGAACAGATTCAAACATCCGGCACCCAAATTGGCAAACTTGGCATCGGTCGAACTCAATCCTACCGACTCGAAAATGGACACCGAGTAGAAAAAGACCTGTGAAACGAAACGAGACAATGAATGCTCCCGAAAGAAGGGCAAAAAAAAACAATTGAATGTGTTGGCGTATCAAACGTATCTTACCGCGTTGATTCCGGATAACTGCTGGCCACCCTGTAAGGCACAAACCAGCACCAGCGGTAGCAGTAATGTTGGATCCTTTAGCACGGACCAAATAGAGCGTTCTTTTGTTTTTTCCACCCTACTATCGCTCTCGCCGCATGTTTCTTCGTCATTTTCGGGCGTACATTCCCGACGCATCGCCTCGATCTGCTCCCGCACGTACTCATCGCGGACTTTCTTTCCCGCGACACGTTTCAGTTCGTTCACTGCTTCGTCATGCCGTCGGCGAATGACGAAAAGATATTTCGGGCTTTCCGGTAGCCAAGGGTACGGCACGAAAAACATCACAACGAGAATGACGTAGAAGCTAAGCGCGAACTGCCAGTGGTCCTCGGTGCCGAACACTTCCTCCAGGCTTATCACCTGCCCGACCACAACACCACCGGTGACACCCATCGAGCAGAAGACTCCCAGGGCGCCCCGCAATCCAAGCGGAGCCAGCTCGGTAAGATACATCGGCACTGTGCTCGTGGTAAGACCGGCAGCGAGCCCGACAACTATGCGACCGATCATAAGTAGTTCCACCGAGTTGAGCGTCTGGCAGAACTGGAAGCAAACGCCACCAACAAAGAGCAGAAACCCACACAAAAGAAACGAGCGTTTTCTGTAATTAAACAAGTAAAAACAAGGAAAGGTTATTTGAAACGTTCATGTCATTCTCAATACCTTCACATACCTTCCCAGTTTATCTGCAACCCACGCCCCACCGAGCGATCCTATGACGCCTCCTATTAGGAAAATGGAAACGACCGCGGACCAGAAGGTTTCCAAGTTGCCCTCAGTGAAGACGGTACCATAGGTTTCGAAAATTGTTTCATTGCACCAGCTTTTGATAACCTGAAAATGGAAACCATTGACGAGAGTGATTATTTATTGTTTTAGCGCCGAATTACGTTGCAGCAAGGTTTGAAACTACGTATAGTAAGTAAAAAAGCGCTTACTTCGCGCAAGCACAGTAAAATGTTCGTTGCAAAGCGTTATCATTGGCTCATTTTGCAATTCCTCGTCTGGTCAGCAGCGTCATATCGTGAAATGACAAAATACTAGCAATGTTTAATTAAAGTGCCCCTTGCAAAATACTATGTATTATTCTTCAACGGTCTACAGCAGTGCAGCGACATTAGTACTTACATTTGCTGGTGCATTTATGACCCCTATATTGTATCCAGTCGGGACTGCGGCGCCAAAAGTAGTTGATATGCCTACGGTTATCAGCCAAAAGGTCCATCTCGTTTCCTGTAAATAAAGAAATCGAGCACCTCCGATGTTTATCCGTAGCTTCAATGATCTGTCTGTCTGCCAAACAATACTGTAGTCGTTAGCTCAGGCTAAACTAGTGAAAAGGATACGGTCATCAGACCGTGTTATTGTAATGTTTTGACTAAACGAGTTTGGCGCATTAAGGAACGGAAGAAGAAGGAGCCTATGTTTATTTTCGAAACGACAATTACGAGCTGTAATTTAACAGTCAACGGATTAAGCCGACCACACAACACATGTAACAATCAGTGACAAAAATGTAACGATGGAGAACGACGTCTTTCGGTGTGCAACTGTTATCAGGTGTATGATAAGATAGTCGATACGTGCTTCAATGATTTTCCTTGCTTTGGGATTAGTGAGAATGCATTCATCAATAGGCTTTCCAGCGCCGTACTGAAAACGTGTCATGGTAAAAAATATTTCAAACGTGTTTTCGTTGTAAAATATGTTTCGCTGGTCTACGAAGCTAATCAATTCTCTGATATGAAAACGTGTTTTTTTTGTGTACAGTGATTAAAGTAAAAATGGTACATTTTTTATGCACGGATTCTTTCAGGCATACAAAAGCTAAACAGATAGTTTCGAGGGTACTTGACGACCGTTCTATCAACTGCGTCAGGCTGCTTATTACTGAACTAATTGCTTATCACTTACTTCACGATCCTGTGGAGATGTGGCAGCAGACGAAACTGTCATTTTTGTGAGCAACGGTTTCAAGTCATCTAATTATAAGCTCACTATGCTTGATTTCGTTTTCCTCGAAGCACATATGCGGTCACGGTAAGTCAACCGTTGAAATTGTGGACCCGTAAGCGACTAATCTTAATGACTTTTTACTCGGCTCATTCCGTTCGGGATCGGCGAATGCGATCCCGCATCATTATCGGCAATAATGATGCTAATTGTGCGATAATCCGTTATTGATTATTTATTGTCGAGTACCCCACCCGTAGGGACCGGCCCATACTGATTGAGATGGTTTCAGGGGCTTCATAATCATCAATCCAAACAAACCGTTAACTTCATTCAGCCGCGCCGCCTGGCTACTACGATTGTGTTTACTTTTCGCGCGCTTTATATTCGTAACACAGATAAACATGAACACGTCGAGGCATTCGGAAGTAAATTTCATTTCCGTCAACAAACGTGACGGTGCATCTGCGAAAGAACATGTAATACATTGGCACCGGAATTATGACGAGACGCGTCGATTATTGTTACCTCAAAAAACGAACAGTTCTTCAATGAGCAACTCCGGCTACCCATTGCACGTACCCTATCTATGCAACGAACGTGTCGTCATCGTCGTCTGGCGCCGTGCATCAGCTGTTTTTGTCGCATTTTCATCATCTTCCACAACAGCGCACATGCTACCCTCCTTTCATCTGCTTCGCCGTTCGCCTTTTCGCAAATGCCGCACATGATTCTGTACGACAGAACCTATCTCGTTCGTTCGTTCGCGCCACATAAGCATGTGCGATTTCACTATTTTTATTCAATGCTAGTCGATCGAGGCTAGGACGCATTCCACCATTTACTACTACCTGGTATGGCTCTTCGTGTGTGTGTGCCCCACCACTTATGTTATGAAACCGAGGAGGGATTAAGAACAGCGGAGTGGTAGATAAAAAGGGTTACTGGTTTTGCGTAGAAAAAAATAAATGGAAACCAGAACAGCACGGCGGACTTACCTTCCGCACGTCGGCGTTTATGTTAGGAACGATTTTGGGTTCCCTGCCGGGACTGTACAGGACACTGGCTTCTTCATGATCGGACGGATCCATGGTGGCTGGCTTGAGGTAGAAATTATTTCGCCAAAATATTTACACTGTGCTACGTTTATTCACTGCTAATCACTAGCTAAAACACTTTCACCACCACAAACTATTCGCGCAACCTTCGGCATTTAGCACAGATCTTCAACGCTTGCTTCCACACCATGCGCCGTCTTCACCATTATTCTCATGTGATCTTTCGTTATGTTTGTTGACTATGCAAATGAGGTAGGAAATAATGAGGAACCTCTGTTTAATCAGGGGTCTTCCGCAAACCCGCAACCTTTATCACTTGAATTCAAAGTGAGAAGTGAGAGTAGTGATGGGCAAAATGACGTTTTGTTCGCAATGGATTCGGGTAGCTCGAAATATTGCGAAGGATAGGTTCGGAATCAGCTCCGGAATTAAAATTGATTCTGCAAGTGGAATGAGGAATATTCTTTATATTCAGCAATACACTTTATTGCTTGAACTAACTGTAGTGTAGGCATGGAACGAGGCTGTGAAGTTGGAATGTTGTTTACTAAGGCTGGTGTTACTGCTTCATCGAGCGTCTATGTAGGCGTGAAATTAAATGTGTCTTGGATTATGAAAACATTATTTGCAAACTTTGAGGAAATAATATTAGTTCCATATAATTTCAGAATATTAACCGATTCGATGTTCGTTTTTTGACCCCATCACTAGTACAAGAACAGGTCATCGAAGGCCCCGTAATGACGTTTCACGAAAAGAAAAAAACAAAAATTAAACATGACATTTGCAAGCAACTGTCAAATGCAGTGTAAATAATGTTGTTCAAATGAACGGTTATGAGTAATTCAATGAATTTTTTTAGCTATTTAATGGATTATAATGGAATTATCTAACTCATTTATTTTATTTGGCACAAACAGATTCGATTTTTGTAGATTCTTGTAGATTGGATCATATTTGAGTCAATTAAATTTTAACTTTTAAACGTAATTAAAATTATCTGAAATATGGAAATAGCTCAACATTTTTATGTTTTATAGATAAAATAACTAAATTATTTAATTACTCGTTTAAATATATCATATAACAGCAAACTGGCTTGTTTTATTGGTGTTTATCGAATATGTTTGCCATTGTCGGACGGAGCATCTCTACATGATTGCTTGAGTTTTTTTGTGTCTGAAATATTGTTAGAAAGGCCGCATATACTTTTTGTATACGGTCCTTTCATAATACACTCAATACTTAACGTCAAAATTTCGCATATTTTTTCTGAAGAATCTTGCACGTTGAGTACGGAATGACTCAACCTCCCAATATCCAACATGGCTTGATGTACACGTCTGTTATTTGTCAATCGTATTTATAAACAAATTGCTCACGTAGTTAAAACTGATGGACCTGGAATCAAAATTAGCCCTAATTTTCGTAATTTAAACCCACAGGTAGATATGTATGATTGGATTCGCGTGCCATTGCGAAGTTATTCTTTCGATGGAGTGTAGAAACGTGGAATAGACAGAAAAATCAAACGTGTTACCGCATCAACAATGGATGCAATACTATCTAAAAACAGCCTTGCCACACTGGCCACGGTTGCGACAGTGCTACAGTTTCTGACCGGCACGTATGTATCATCCTAGTGGACAAATATCCATTTTAAATCTATATTATTTTACACTTTATTAACGTTATCTCTGTTTCAGAGTAATATGTAATCGATACATAAGGAAGAAATCTACGGGAGATACATCCGCTTTTCCTTTCATATCCGGGTTTCTTTCGTAAGTTATCATAACACGCCATGCGTATGTTATCTCGATCATAATTCGAGTCTAAATCCAACACAGGTGTTTCATGTGGCTTAAGTATGGTGTGTTGACAGAGGAGAGTACCGTAATGTTGGTGAATTTTATTGGGTCTGCGCTTTTCTTTTGTTACACCGTGGTATTTTTCATCTTTTCCGTCAACAAACGAGAAGTGATTCGTCAAATGATGCTGATATCTTGCATCATATTAAGTGCTACAATTTATACCTCGCTTGAGACAAGTTCTGAAAAATCGATCCGGGTTATAGGTAAAAAATGCAGCACTTAAAACGCAAGATTGTAGCTATAAACATGTTTTTCTCTTATTTACAGGCCTGCTTTGTTGTTGTCTGGCGGTTTTATTCTTTGCGTCGCCGCTCACAAAATTGGCACATGTGATTCGTACCCAAAATACGGACAGTCTTCCCTTTCCTATCATCGTGGCGTCGTTTTTCGTATGTTTACTGTGGACGGCTTACGGTGTACTTATTAATGATCGATTTGTACAGGTAAGTGATGCAGCATCAGCTATACTAGACCAGATATCTAACATAAACGACTATATTGTTTATTTATTGTAGATTCCAAATCTTCTTGGAGGAATATTAGCCGGAATTCAATTGACACTCTATGTGATATACCCGAAACAAAAAACTTCCTCCGGTGGTGGACCACGGTATTCCCCACTGGTTTCAGAAAATCCGATTTTGTAGTATTAATAAGGTTGTAAGTGATACAAAATAATGAGACAGTGCTTTAATTTTTGCAGGCATTATTAGCACTCGTGTTAATATAATTTAGTCATAATGATTAACCTAGTCTTTGAGAGCAAATATTATTTCTTCAATATCCGAAATGAATTGTTGAATGACATGTCATAGTATGTTGCTAAGTTAAATTGATTTACTTTTTGTCTACGCGATGGTTCTGAAATTTAAGAGCTCATGCTGGGATTAATAAACCTATACTTGGGATCACTAAATCTTACTAAATAGTATTGTTTCATACAAATCGATGGGGTCACTAAATCTTACTATAGCGTATTTTCATACAAATCAGTTTCATGCAAATCGATTTTTTAAAAATATATTGATGGTATTGTTCAATTTCATTTATTCAGTACTTGAGTGTACGGACATTCGTGTTGATAAGTTTTTAATTGGAATTAATGGTATTAATTCTTAAGTACTTTAATGTGCTTTATACAATAGAAATATAATTTTCGAAAAGCAATAGGAATAGAAAATACGTACATTTATTTGCTAGGAATAAAAAATATAAAATGAAATCTCAACAAAAATCTTCAAAAACGTCAGAAATGCGTAATAGTCATTCAAACCCTGCCAATCGTTTTATTTTCAGATACTATTTATCCCGTATATTTGAAAAATGGTAGTCAAAGGTACACAGATAACACAATCAGTTCGATAATGACGCATGCAAAATAATCAACAGTATCTATAGATATTATTATTCCGATAAATTAGTTGCGTGAAGAACTAATTGATCCAGTAAGTGTGCATTGGAATTCAACGAAGAGCTACACACTGCACACTGTTCGATCACGTTTTATATCGATAGACTTTGAAAATATAAACAACCGATAAACAACCCAGAGAAGAAATTCGCAAACTAACTGTTAAACTAGTGAATATTACGAAATGAGAAATGACAGTCCATCATTTAAGTAAGGTTTAAATGTCCCCAGCAGATAAAACATTATTACGAGCACGACACTTTTCCTGGCTTGCAGCCGGAATGTATTTATTGCATCACTGGCACCGAAAGTACATTTCGGACGTAAGAGCGATAGAACTGGGGCCTTTCTGATGGTGCAATAAACTATGGACGTGATAAAGGGCTTACAAAGGCACGGGTATAACACATACACGCCGCCACAATCTGCGTAACGTGTCAGAATGGAGAAATCAGTAGGCTTTTGTGCAACTGGTAGTTTTATTATCACCGACAACAATGCGTGACAATGAAGTGAAGTGTGCCGAAAGTGCCATTCGAATGCCTACACAATTTCGTAGCTCATCACTCATCCAAACCCTCCCAGATGTAACCCCTCGATCGGTGATGCGTGCAGTATGCGATTGATGAGCGCGTACATCGGTGCGAGCAATCCGTCGGTCTGGATTGATTCGTACTGCTGACTTCTTGATAGTTGATGGGTTTTTGCGATGAAAATTGCAGCCCAACATTGACACAATGCCGTCAATATAAAAGTTTGCAAAGAGTGCTTGTGGGTATAGGGGATGGCCAGAACGCGAGGCAGCTGCAGTTAAAAGATAGACTTTTTTTCCCCCTGGCTCGTGGCGAGGAGTGAGCATGAAAGGTCATTCGAGCAGCATACAGGCTGGTGTGCAGGATGAGTGCAGCTGATGGATGCATGCGTTGATGAAATCCTGCTCATTACCCTCCCCTGCGGTGTTTCCGTTTTCCATCTCATTTCCGCTGGCACACGCACCGAGGCTGGGTGGGAACTCGGCTAGGAAGGGAGTAATCTCGCATTTGCATAAAAATCACCAGGATGCACGCAATCAAACGTACTTGTTTGTTTGTTTGTTTATTTAAGCTGGGGTCCTGTAGGTTTTTTCGATTAAACCCCAAAGTGAGGCGTTTTTCTCTCCGTCTGTTCCGTAAGTGTTGCATTGTTTGATCTGATCGTCCGTAACAGTTTCGTAATCATTCTCTTCCCCTTCCATTCGCTGAAGGTGAGCTAAATAAACGGGATTTATGGTTAGAGTTCGTTTGCTTGTTTTTAAATTTATGGGATTTTAAATAGTGACGTGCAGGTTAAGTCTGTTTTCCAGCTGTGGAAAACGAGTTGTATGTTTATCTTAGTTTTTGATATTTTAAACACACACACATACTGATTGAATTCTGATAGCAGTTGTATAAGTGACTTCAATATGCTAAATTTAAAAGCTGTAACTAAAGAGAACCCATTATTACGACAATAATTGCCGCCGAATCGTAATGCGCGGAACACAATTGACTATCGATCGTTTCCCAGCATTTTCGATGCGGAATTGGAACAATTTTTCAGCAATGCAATAATAACCACTTGATGCTCTCACTCCGCACCGTTGCTGCTTATGCTTAAGTGTAGCCACTTCTGCCTGACCGAAATCGTATCAACGGGCTCATCGGTTTTAAAACCATGGGAAATGAGCAGTTCCCCAGTAGGCACATGGTTTTACGCGAACGTTATGTTTCTCCACCTCCGAAAGGTTGAAGATGGACGGGGAATTATGCCATTTCGATAGACAGTATTGCAACATCCACCCGACGGAAGGAAAAGAATGCTGGATCAAAGCGTATTCACCCGTGTGAGTATTGCTCACACTCTATGTGAATAATATTTGGAAAACAATGTTTCAACTTCACCAAAATAGAAACGTTTTATGATGATGTTCTATTTGACTTCGTACCCAATATTTTTTGCTAAAGAGATGATTTTTTTACAGGCAAATATAGTAATGCTTGCAATCCAATTAAAGCCAATTGGCGTTAATCTCAACCCTTTTTTTCTAAAAACTTAAAATATGGGCCTTAAAATACACCATAAGAACAGTAAATACAGTTTTATTACCTATATGAAAGCTGATATCGATGAGAGAAGAATAGAAAATTTGAGTGTGTAAGAAAAATGAAGTAATTATACAAAATATGATACCCGCATTGGTTTGGCGTGAAACATAAATAAAATCAAATAAACGGTCCCACCCAACACACCAGTCCCTCCAGTCCCACCAATCCATATCTTCTGATTTCTAAACACTCGCGTAACGTTTCGTTCACTTTCATTTCATCTAGTGCACTCGAATAGGGAAGCTGAATTACACATAGTTTAGAGCAATTCCTGTTTGTTTTGAAATCCGATCAAACCAACCACAAATCCTGCAAAGGACCTCATGTACAGTACTGGAGAGCGCTGCAATCAAACAGCGGTAATGTAGAACGGGGTAAGGCAGAAAACGGTCGAAAAGTACCCGAAAAATGTGGAACAAACTCGCAACCCTTCTTCAATAACTCACACATAAGTTAGAACCTTGGGCAGGGTGAAACTTGAAAGGGTATAGAACAATAGTGTGCAGTGGAGAAAAAAATAATAATTGCTGATAAGTGCAATGTTGAGGATGGTGAAAGTGCGTGCTGTTCTATTATACAGCCGTGCAACAAACGGTGCTGAATTCTACCTTGATTTGTGGTAGGGTGCAAGGAATGATTGATCCCATTTTGGTGACGGTGGTGACGAGTTTCCGCTCTCGCATCGTGAATGCATTGGATTGTAAACGGTCCCTCGATATACCTTTGAAGGGTGCAGCACACACATAATGCCACTACCACTTGCGTTGTGGTAGGTGCGTGTGACTTTTACGTTAAATATGCAGAAAAAAGCAACAAGAACTTTAAGCAAATTTGAACCGTTATTATAAAGATGATTTCAAATCTACTTGATATATTTTATATAAAGCGTTTTTTCGCTAACAATGCGGAATGTTTTTTGGCTACATAAATACACATGTCATTGTACATTTAAGTTAAATAAAATGATGCATGGTGTGTTTTGAATGCAGTGATTCGTGCAATTTAGTTTAATCATAAAGGAGTTAAATACTTTTGCAGTGCGACATGATTGAACACTGTCTTGACCAGCCAACGAAAGAAATGTCAAAATGTGTAATGAAAATTATAGTATATTTAATCCACTCATGTTTTTAAACATTTTTAAATTTGCTGTTTAGTATAAACTAGGGAGTAACGTACTTACTTTGATGGCTGTGTTTAAAGTAATCTACCTTAAGGCTACGTCTCATTAACACAGCACTAAAATTTTTATTGAGATCAGGTATTTAAACTAGGTAAATTTTGCAGAATCATACGAGTTGTTTTTTTGTAATTAAAATGTTTTTGTTTTTTGAGAATCACTGTAAGAAGCTCGAATTTGCAACTGCTCGAAGCTAGCGGTTCTTTTCGCGTCACTTTAACGCTTGTTTGCGTTAAGTCGTTTCTAGACGTCTAGCAATTTTGGCGGCGGGATCAGCGTAAAAAATAACTTCGTTCGTACAAATTCTGAGACGCGATGGTGAACTACA
>JXXB01023334.1:0-15218 GCA_000956275.1 Anopheles koliensis | reverse complement strand
GACAATTATTTTTATTATTCACATGACTTCGATTGCGTATGGGTATGTATTAATACTCGTCGAAATATAGAAAACTAAGGTCAGCACGATGAATTACTAACGAGTCGAACTTATTTCCAACCATAATTTAATTTGCTACAATCTAGTGTATTAAATAGCTAATTTTAAATTTCATAAAACGTCGTTTTAAGGCAGTACGGCAACAGTAAGTAAATAAATTTAGGTGTGCGTATCGGTTTCTCAATCGTCTGGAAAACTAGTAGACAAATGTATGAAAAAACACCTAGGATAATTTAACACACTATTTTAAGTTTTTGTTTTATTTTTATATTTTTCTCTTCTTTACAAGAAGCTGTACACAGCCAATCTTTTACGGAAAAGATGTCTTCTCAAAAATCGTTCACCTTAGGTTTTTTTTTCTCACAATACTAACACTACATTGTGTACTCAAATGAAAGAGAGAACAATGCTCACAAAGTACAATGAGCGAGATTTTAGGAGAGTACTATTTGGATAGAAGAGAGTACGATCCGATATTGAGTCCAGTCGTAATCAGGTCCACGATTTATGGTTTGTTATTGTTGTTCTCTCGTTCATACATTAACGATTGGTCTCAGGGAGATAAGTGAAGATGAATCGTAAGGTGTTGAAACTCTAGGCTACCCCTTTTGAAATGGATGTATATAGATATATAAATATATAAGCTCCGAACGAACATTAGTGAAATTTAAACACTATTGGCTTCATAAAAATGTTTCTAGATTATTTCTTATTTGTACATATTTGTACAGCAGAAATAGTTGAATAATTATAGATTATCAAATGATAGGTGGCGATGATTGACGCTGCTTAAGTTTTCACAACCAAGGTCATGATTCGTAAGATCCACTCAAATCATCTCTTGAGTCAAGGTTTCCATAAACCATTACTCAACTTTTTGTTTTTTCAAAACTCAATGGAAACATTATTTGCTGCTCCAGGCCTCGTGGCACATCAATGAGTGATGCTGAGCTGTTTGCAAGTCTGTTTGTATGTGTTTCTGATAGCATCCTTTACAAATTCAACGAGTACGGAGAGCGTTCCAGAGACGGTGTCGAACACGAGCGTCTATGTGAGAGGCAAATTATTCGCTCCCTTCAGCATTAGGAAGGAAGTATCCTCGAAGGGATCTAGTGTGATACTGTACATCTTTTGCTAGTTGTCAGCGGCATTCTTCAAAGTCGTGCCTTGGCGGTCGGATGCAAGCGACCGAGAGCGATATTCTGCGCGTCCGCGTGCGTCCTAGCTAGTTTCGCGTCGTGGTAGCTGCACATTACAATCGTAGGAAGAAATTTTCGTAATTTTTTCTTGAACCTGGTGAACTGATTGTGTGCGGTGTTATCTGCTAAAATGTAACCGTGAAGTTTGTAAACAGTGATGCCTAGCTTATTCGAAAAGAAATGAAGGCGAAGATACAATTGAATGTCGATGTGACACGACATTGTTTGCAGTAATAACAGATGAACAGAAATAATATTTATGAATGTAGCAAAAACTTCAAAACAACGCGTGGTACAGTACAAAACGGGTTTTGTTTTATTTCTTTTAGTTTGCTTCAACATTTAGTTGCTGATTTTTATTAGTAGCATTCAGTCACGTAAACGTTGTTCATGGCCTAAAACGATCAGCTGTACTGTCAGGTAATCTCATCGCTGCAGAATGTTCTTGTGTAAAATAAAAGTATTAATTATTGTCCTTAGTTTCCTTCCAAAACAGGTGAACATTGATTTTTCCAGTAATAGTGCTTTAATTAATATTTATAGTGTATTCCTTTTGTACAAGTTGAAAAAAAATCAAGCAATGTTTGGTTTAGAAATTTGTGTTAGTGCAACGCTGAAATTCGCGTGTTTCTATATCATGCAAATTTTACTCTGAAGAAGTGCTAAAACCGAGAACATATCGTTCTTCACCGCTTCAAAGAACGTCGAAACAGGTTAACCCAAATTATGATAACCTACAACATGAGGTGGTTAGAGACTACGTTTAATGGGTTTTATTTACATACGAAACCAAGTAATGTGTGCTGGGACGATAGTGCATGGCTGCGAGAAATTCTAACCACTCGAATAAGAAATCATAGCTGTCTTTGTGAAGTGAAACTAAGATTGCGGTTTATTACATTCCCACAACATGGTGTAGCCAACAGGGTAAATTGACGCATTTAGTAAATTTTGTAAATAATTTAAATTGCTAATTTTTGGTTTAATTGAAATAACGTGCTTCCTTTTCTTTGAGCAAATATCGTTACTTTGTTTACTTTTACTTTTAGTAAATGTCGTATTGTGAGCGTTGAAAATAATATGACAAAAATCTACATTGAAATACCAGACCAAACGTCGTATAAATTAAGCAAAATAATTGTGATAGCTGTATTTCAAGGATTAATTTCTAAAGCTATACTATTATCAAGGTTAAATATCGTACGTTTTCAATAAAAATAATTGAATTCGTTAAACTGGGTAACTGAAATTTCCTGTAATTCCAAATAAAAAACTGGTAAAATATTTTAAACTGTGTAAAAAATAACATAAATAATTAACGATGGTTAATAGTAGGATTGTTTATCATTAAAAACAACAGAATGTTCATTCAAATCTTATAATGATGCAAATAGCAGATAAATAAATCAATCATTTGATCACTTTTCTTAAAATTTTGAATCCATTGCGCTCGATGCATACATAAGCGTTAATTTGATTGATATCGAATACCGCAATCAGTGCAAGTGTTTATTTGATTTAAACTCCTTCTGAAATCATAAATATTCATGATTTGTTTGTATCTTTTTGCGCCCTTCGATATATTCTGCTTTCTTTCGAAGGTCGGCTGAATACTACTAGCTTGTTTAAGGAATATACATTCATCTCAATCCGAATCGAAACAGAGACAGACGAAAGCAAAATCAATACAATTCATATTTATTTTCTTAAGCTGAGCAATTGTTTCGATTCAACCTTGAATCCTGTTGCTTGTTTGTGTACGCTAAAATTGTTTATTTTGAGCATGAAAACACATCCCAAAATCGAAACATACTCGTTTATTGTAAACAATGTGTGCCAGAAATTTAAATATTCTAGTTTTGCACAACAGCAGTTAATTGACATTTTAGTATGATACTATAGCATTAGAAAAATTAAGAACAAAAAAGGATAGATATTGAACAAGGTAGAGTAGAACGTTCTAAGATCGAATGTCAAAACTTCTTTACCTATTTTGTACTTATTCATGTCAATAGTGTGAACACGAATACCAATTTGATTCCGAGCACGTTATTTTCTGCATCAGAAGAACCGAGCTCGGACGCACGACGAAATTGAAATACATTATCGCATGTAAATCGGTGCGAAGACGATGATCGAACATTTAATTTAAATTGAAACACACATCCTTTAACTTTTATTTATACATTCCTACCACGTATCTGAGACATATAGGGAGTACGGATATGTTCAATCTTTTGGTGTCAAATAACCAACGCTTTCATGGGGTTTGTAGAATACACAAGACACACAGACTCAGCTTCATTCTGTATGCAGCAGAATTGGGGTAAGGTTAGTGCGTCTTGCTATGCGGAAAGTTCCGAGTGCTTTAAACATTCTGAGCATAAATCAGAATATATCTAAAGTTTCGGTTGTAGTTTTTTTTTCAATGTAACAGCTTTCTAAATCTGTGGTAGGGATTTTAAATTTTACTTTAAGTACCGCGATCTAACGGCAACTTCTGCGAGGCGAGAAATGGTGCGATGCATTTCAAACTCCTCCACACTTGGACACTTTATACAAGAAGCAGCCGAAGCGGAACGTTTTTTTGTGTTGTTTTTATTCTTCCTCCAGTAAAACGCTTGATTAAGATGAAGTAGGCTTTCAAGCTCCGTTCCAAACATGAACGCGAATTAAGTGGGTTCCGTTTTTTTTGTACCTTGTATAGAAATAAAAAAATTGCGAAAAGGGTTAGCAGAGATAATGCTACCTGCTGATACTGTGCGGTGAACGAATTCTAAGCCTGTTTTGGAAATTATTTTAAGGTCTTTGTGGTTCAACAGGGACACAAATATGCTAGAGTTGCATATATAGTTGGTTAGGGAGGTAAAACTATTACACATTGAATATGAAATGTACACATCTTGTACAGATTTGTTCGTCACAGACAGTCTTTCGACATATTTCAGAAACATACAAATACGACATCAACTCTTTAAAATAATAATTCACTCGAGAAAAGTTTAGTTTTAGCGTATTTTACTGTAAAATTAAGTTGATTTACAATTGTCAGCTACTATCACTCCAAATAAAACGCATTTATAATCCTGGTTTGCAAGTTTTCATCAGCCTTGACCTGTCTTTTAATTCTAACCATCCCGGAAAGCTCAAAGGAAGCGAAGTGAAATTGAATTTGAAAGTCAGAGATGCTGTAAATCACCCGAAATATGAGTCCGTTTTTTTTGCTTGTAAACACCGTTTGTCGAGAGCATGGAGAGATTGGTACATCATATTTGGAAACGGAAGAAGCAGCACCCCATGTGCTCCTTTTAAATAATGGTTGGAACTGTACCAGGCAGAGACGAACAAATGTTCAAACGAGAGTGAAAACATGAACAACAGCGGTGCTAGAACAGAGTAAACGAAAGCGAATGACAAAGGTAACATTATCATGCATACTGGCTCCAGACGCTGGCATAGTTTTACAATAGATATGCAAACAATTTTCTAAACCGAGATTACAGCAGGTACTGGTTATAGGTTCCATGAAATAACAACTTTAAAATTTAAAGAAATATTTTAGTTCAATGGACAAATTTTGAATTAAAGAATTCACGTTATATTTTTGAAACTCGTCCTAATCCCTCAACTGACTACTCATTGTCGTGATTTTTGCTATTTAAAATTATCTTCAAAATGAGAAATCGTAGACTCTTATAAGTATAAAAAGTAGGAGCACATTTAAAACCTTTGCGTATATATCATTCGAAGTACGAAAAGTGGCATGCTTTTACATTTAACTTTCTTTTTCTTTGAATATCATTAATTAAATTTATGTTTCTAACAACACTATCCGTACTATACTGTACAAAGTAATAAAGTCGCTCTTTATCTCTCTTTTCCGCATGCGCTCCCTCTTGCTCTCTCTATCGCTCTTTCTCTCTCTTCATCTCTCTTTTTCATTCCTTCGCTCTTTCTCTCTTTATATACTAATCAATTCATATGACCGCTTGGAAACGCAGACGGTGTATGATGTTTGTTTCGCATCGACTCAAATCCGACGAATCCTTCCGAATCAACCTTCCTCAATACCATACCGAAACAGTCTGCCCACTCCCGATACAACCACGCATGTATCTTCTTTTTGATGGTGCTCTCAAGCAACGCTCGTCGCTCTTCAAATGTAGCCAAACGAGAAGTTTTTTTATGTCCCAAGGAAATTTTTGACATGAACATAATTTATGACTCTTCTCTGCCTAGACATTAGGGAGTGTGCGCGAACGGAGCGGAAGGAGGTGTAATGGCGGGCTCGGAAGACAGAGGCAATTCACAGGAAGCTCAAGTCCAGCGAGCCAGATCAAACCATGCTGTTCGGTTCGGGGATACACAGCGAAGGAAACAACAACGACGCAAAGGAGACATCGCATCATCGTCGTGCTTTTCCTTTATGTTTCTGCGAAATCCCGCGCCACGTCCTGCCATTGTTACAATTTTCACAGTATAACCTTGGCCTTTGCGAGCATGCCTGCGAATAAGAAATACACGGCCGGGGAGGATTTTAACCGAAAAACTTCATGCGCTGAGTTTGCAAAATCGCCATCAGCTCTCAACTATCTTACCCCTACGTACGATAGAAGTTTATCAATTCGTACTCAAGTGGGATTTAAACTATTCAATTAATTTTGCACTCAACATTGATCATCAACATGATCTTGAGGATTGATGATTTCGAACACCATAAGCATAAATACATATTACTTAAAGTGTATCAAAAACTGCCTTTACTTTAGGATGGTGCTATGGCGATATGATCATAACGAAGCATGACTCATAAAAAAATCAACCCAGCTGTGCATTAGATGAGTTGAGCTTCTATTCGGCTGTTGGTTTCCAATTGCATAAAAGCATTAATATTGAGATATATAGCACATATATACACCAATGTAACTGCAACGCTGCCGTGTACGGCGACATACTATTCACTTAGTCTCAGGATGTCCATAACAGGAGGCTCACAAACACACATACACTCATGCTGGACTGAGAGGGTCATAAATCATTTGCATCACCAACAGTTTGTTGACGCACACCTGACAACCTCTCGCCCGCGGTACCGTCCGGCGTCCGGCTGGAGCGGCATGGTGGGGTGGCTAGTGCATTGGTAGCGCCAACGGAATCCTTCCACATTCCGTTACTACGCCCTCGCTCAGCGGAACAATACTGATATGAATTATTGTTCACCGGAAATGGAAGCCATTTTCCTGACGCTTTGTCTGGAGTTGAGTTTTTTCTTTTCTCGCGCTGGTACTATTCATTCGTCTACCCTGACCCGTACATTCTTTCCCTAAGGTTCAGGATTCAATTCTGATCAGTCATTACACGAAAAGGAAGCGCGATGCACGAAATGCGATTGTAAGTAATTCGTTGAACGAATTTTAAAGCGATCACCCATACGGTTAGGCAGTGCGCATTCCATCGATGTATTGTTCAATCAATCGTAAAAGCAAAGAAGTAGCTAGGAAATAACCCTACCCCATTAGCGATAGGTTGCAATCTTCATACCCATTTTCATACCGGGATACCGCAGCTAGTGCGGAACTGCCCGATGAGCAATGGCTCAATGTGACATCTCTCATTGTCTTTCCCTTTAGCCGTTTGCGATATGATTCATGTATTTCTGCATCCTTCCGGGTGAAAATTATTTATTTGTAATGTGTGAATCCATCGAGATAGCGCAACCGGCGACGAAAACATTTATATCGTCATTATCGTTGACTCAACTTGCGGTTGAGCGAACGGGAGGAAGGCGGCTATTCAAGGAAGCATGGCCCGACGTTCGTGTGCGAATTACCGAACCGGAAAGAGTCCTCTGGTGTCGTCGTCCGGATCTACCATATTTCCGGTACCAACTGTGCACCCTTTGCTTTTGCGTTCGGTTACGGTACGGTGTTGAGTTCTCCAGGCACCAGGGACGATCATCCCGCTGCGAGTTCCGACTAGCGCTTGCTAGCGCTACAGACAGTTTTGCTTCCCGCAGAGTGCACTCTTCGCGCACGGCGAAACAATATACTCTTACGTACGTTTCCTGTGCGTTCTTTCGAGGATTGCTCGGTTTTGCTTAAGCGCGGTTGGGACTGGCCCTTTCTGGAATTTAAGAGCGCAACATTATACCCCCCAAAAGCAGTCACTCGGTGTTCTTTCAGTCGGTCTCGTCATTCATCCTTCAGCCCCGCAGACGGTCGAAGCGTCCCCACTGTAACTACCAATTAAATAGCCAATGGATGCATAGCCACGAAAGTCACACGAATTCAGTGAGTCCGTCCCAGGGCCCCGGGATGTACGTTGTTTCGGTTCCATATTCACCAGTTAACACAGGGACACAGATGGGGTCCGTGCGCCGCAAAGTAGCATTACGTCTGCCAGAGCAGAAACGAAACATTTTCGGTTTTTCGCACATTTGTGTGAGTGTACGCAAAAGAGCTTCGGGTTGCGGTAGGAAAAAGGATAGTCAAACAAAAAGCAGCACCGTACCGGACGTACCGGAATACACGATTCCTCCTCGACAAGAGATGGGATCATGCGGAGTTTCGCTATTCGCTTACCTTACCAACCGCGAGCCGCCGTTGTGCGTGTTGTGCTGTTTTGGGGGCTTTTTGTGTGGCATGCATGTGTTTGTGTGCTATTGAATTCGCATGTTGTTTCATCTTTGACTGTCGTTTTGAATTATTATGCCTATTCTGTTTGGCTAGCTTTGGGGATTTTTCTGAGCACTTTTTTTTATCTTCACTTTTGGTGTTGCATCTTTTCAACCCGGGCCGGGCGGCGTTGCTCGTACGCTTAGATACGCCGTTATGGTCTGCTGATTAGGTTTTGGGACCACGGTGTGAAAGAGAACCGATCCAAATTCCTAATGGGCAGTCGACGGGAAGCACGATGGATAACCAATCCCCCATGGAGCAAACGTTCTACCTTGTCGTAGTAGCACAAAGGAAATAGGCGACCAAAATTCGTGTTGGCAAAAACAGCCCAAAAGGTTTCGAAAATCCGTCGAAACGTAAACTACCACGTGGGGGTTGAAATGGTGAACGAATCTACGCGTAAGTTGAAGGGAAAAACTGCTAACAAAACAAAACAAAAACACATACATGGTACGAGGTCAAACACGCAACGCTTGTATCAGGAGAGCCTTATCGGGCAGGCGGTTTTGGGGCGAAGCAAAAAATAGTAAACCTTTTTCAACGCTGCTGCTTTCATTACGCCGTTCGGACTTTTCGTGATAGAAGGAAAACTACTGTGCATGATGTGTTTGCTAGCGGGTCGATCGATGTGTCAGCTGCATTTGGCGCTGTAGCAGGTTTGCCGTTTACCGTACAAAACCCCCGTAACGTAGTTCCTGCCGGGTGTTTCCAGCAGGGCAAACTGCTTCTCATCGATCCCTTACTCCAACACCGAGCAGCACCACATTCATTCGTGCCAGCACCAGCCAGCCAGTGACTCGTTTCAGTTGCTGCCCGGTGCAAAGTTTCGAGGTAGGCAGAGGTGAACCTTTGCACCACGCTGTTGGACACCTCCCGCGGGCGTGTCTGATGTGTTTTTGTGAAACATTTTTATTTAGTGCACTTTTCACTTAATATTTCTCGTCTTCTCCCCGTCGACTCGTGCGAGAGTGTGGTTGTGCTTTGCACCATGCCGTGGGCTATCGTCCAGATGTAAATATAACAATTTTCCCCACAATAACGAACGGTAACTGTTTTGGGAAGGAGGATTTTTTTCTGTTTCGGGAAAGTTTTTCAGTTCGACTGCTTACAAAATATTGTTATAAAAGAGCAAATAGTGCGGTATACCGAATGTACTTAAAGTGTTTAAAAAATGCGTTCATGAATCATAGCAACATTTTTAATAGTTTTCACACAATTTCTCGTGTTATTCCATCGGTAGCAAAGTAGTTTTAGCACTTACTCACTTGCCGTGCACGAGCAGGGCTCATTCGGAATGGTTGTATGCATGGGACTGATCTTGCAAACACAATCATTTCAGCAGATCTCGCATTTCACGCTACAATTCAATTTATTTACACCACTGACAAAAAGTGGCAGCAAGATAGTGTGTGCAGAAAGAGATCACAGAAGACATCAATGAAATTGAATTGAGATTCAATTTCCACCGAAGACCACGCTCTGTCCTGTCAATGAGTCTCATCTAGGGTAGGGTAGGGTTCCTTTATATCTATTTCACTTCAATATTGTACCGCCCGGCATGACAGACCGTCGGTTCACTCACTGCCACACCATCCGAGATAAACCGCACCGCATTCCACGCCAGAGCCAGTCAGTTGCACAGCTATCGTTTTTGCCGCCATTCGACATGATACATAGGAGTTTAGATCAATCTAAAACCATCGTGTTGAACAGAACCAGATTCGTTCACTGCGTCGTTTGTGTCGCCGTCAGTCGCATCCCCGTGCAGTGCTCCTATCAAATGTATGTCCCCTACGCAATCGAGCAGTCTTTCCGGCGTTGTTCAAAGATATTTATTGACAAAAGAGCGCCGCCATTGCCATTGTAATCGTTGCCAGTTGCGTGCGCCAACTAATGCGTGTACCGAAACAATAGGCCGGAGCTGGTGACGGCTACGCACGAATCGGACACAGTTGAGGTGAATTGAGGTTACCCTACTGTGCATTTTAGCGGAGCCTGCATCTTGACGAACGGTGCCTGACCGAATAATAAACGACCGTGCTGATTGGCGTTATAGATTTCACAGGGGAAAACCTGCCGAAATCTAAAACCACGCTTCAAAGGTTATGATCAAAGTATGGGGAAGTGGAATGTACATGCGTTTTGATCGGGGCTTTTTTGGCAATTCATTTCAGTATACGTGCCACCTTGATAGTACGAACCACCGCGGAAAATACAGAGGAAAATTTTACTATACTCAAAATCACAAACATCCCCCTTTCGAACATCGATATAATGCTCCGCACACGGTACCAAATCGATTAGGTTTCGTTTTGTTGTGGTTGGTATTGAATTCTGCCAACGACTGCCAATCGAATAGAATAGCCGATTTTCCGCAAATTATTTGTAGTTTTTTAACTTTACTTACAACCATTCGATTGGTTAGTTTCTAGTTGATTTGCAGTGGTAGCCATGCAAGCGAAGGTTAGAGCTATTTTGTGTTTGGTTTTACATTACGTTTTCGATCGTATTCTATCACCCTTTCGCTACGTATGTAGGATAGATTGTGTTAGGAGGAACATCATCCCTAGGCAGAAGGTTTTGCATCTCCTTGCCATATGATGCCATGGTCTGCCAACGTTAATCGACACGTACGGTGTGGAAAATAGACAAATCATCAAAATACTCGATAAGCTCGTAAATTTTCACAGAGCAAAACAACGTAACGCATCGTCAAACTAGTAATCAATAATTGAATCCGTTGTCGAACCTTCGTCGAACACAGGTGTGCGTTTTTTGTCCTTTGTCATATGCGCTCGTTCGCACGTTTTGAAAATACGTTGGTAGTAGGCTTAAATGAAGCGTACTCTGTAGTGAAAAACGAAATTGTATATACATTGGTGAGCAAACAGAACTTTTGCTATTGGAGTTATTTCTGGATACTGGAAGCACGTAAAATTACGTTAGCTGAAAATGCACTATAAAAACATTACTACAGTAACAAAAATCAACAAAGTTTAAACTTCACTTTAACTATTCCAGAAAATATGCACATGCAACATATGAATAAGCATAAGCATATGAAAAATAAGCATTAATCACGCCTAGAGTAATATGTGTTTTGTTAACTCTATGACAATTTTACGCACATTTATTTCGAAGAACAGAACCCCAATAATTCCACCTAACTCGATCATGCATTAGAACAATCGTGTGGTGGTCGGACATTGTAGTTTTTTCAAGCATTTTGTCATTTTATAGTTAATAACTCAACGAGCAACAGTTGGACCTTCCTCTTCCTTTTCGACTATTATTGTAAATTTCAGTGGTCTTGTTGAGTCAAAGAAGTATTTTTAAACTCTTCAAAATTATTCTGGAGTGAAATCTTCCAAAGCAATATGAAATATTTTGTAAAAACCATCATAACCTGCATCGGGGCGGCCCGATGGTGTAGTGGTAGCGGCACCGGTCTTTCACGCGACAGGACCGATACCATGAGGAGTGACAATGATGGCATGATGACAAAATCTGTCCAGAAAGCCGGTTAAACGGCAGGGGCATGACTTCGATCGTTACGTTAAATAGATGAAAAAGAAGCACCTGCTTTATCTTAAATACGATACATACATTGTAAAATCAATTCAATGAATAATGAGTAATTTATTATGCATGTCTCTTATTACAAGTCTGTACATAGTAGAAGGTTTTTTATATTGCATTTTAAAAGCTTAGTTGTCAAAACATTAGTACATAAGACATTACTTAATGCATAGTTCAATCGCCTGCCTGAGTTTACAAAAAATGGAATACCTGGTACGTTACAGTCGTTTCTCAAGAAGTTTTGTGTGATATGTAAATTTAATCAAGTTGAAATTCTTTATTTATCACATCCGTTTTTTTTTCTATTGCCCAAGGATATCTGCCCAAAGGGGACGAATTATCGGGGAAAAAATAGTTGAAAGTAATTTGCGCTAAGTGATTGGCGGTTCCATCGATATGGCTCCGATCCGAACAGCAGCGGTGAATCTCGAAAATAAAACATAACGCTCGTCAGCCGTTCAATCCAAGCAATGGCGTTGCGCACAACCCGTGACAATGGCAGCGTTTAGGAGAAAAATTGTTTGGTACGACCTCCCCAGCACAGGGCGCGGCAGCAGCAGCAGGGAAGAACGAAATGAGGAGGTTCCCTAACCGTCAATTCGTGATTGATTGATGTTCTTCCCTCCTGAGTCTTTCTGCGAGGAGTCTCTGATTGCAGAATCCACCCATCGCTACATGATGCACCCCTGATTCTCGTGCCGAGCCACATAATTGGCTTCCTTTCTCCTTCGAACGGCGTGAAATGGTTTTCACGGTACGACAGAGAGAGCCGCGACGCGAGAGGGAAAAAACTTTTCTTCGCTCCTAACGCACTAACTCCCAACCCACAATACCCCCGGTGCGCTTCTAATGCCATTGCCTGATCTCAAAACTTCTGGCTGATCTGTTTCCTTTTTCCTCGAGGGAAAGTGAGCAGATGACTGTCGCTTTACCCGAACCCCCTAGCTCTGCTTGTCGGTTCTCTTCCCTTCGGCAGCATCGGCCTTTCACTTTTTGTGGTTGTATCACATCTATCGGTTTTCTATCAGTTACCGAAATGAGAAGGGGAAATCGATTCTATCGGGACAGTGACCAGTTTGTAAAGGACACGGAAATACACAGCTGAACGTTCGAAAAAGTGCGTGTCGTCACACTCACACACTTACACTGTCACACAAATACGTGTGAGATGAAATTGAAAAAAACTTAAAAAATGAAAAAAAAAAAAACAAAAAAAAAGATTACAGAGCGAGAGGCAGCACTGCCGTCCATCTTAAGAAAAAACAGAATCCTAGCGATTACACATGTCGTTAGGCAAAAAGTGAAAGTTACACTTGCAAAACATTTGTTCACAGTCAGTGAAAAACATCGATGAATTTGTCTGGTCAATGGTGATTCAAAGGCAAATTTGTTTGGTTGGTTGTTGAGCTTCGTTGAAAAAAATAACACCAAATATGTTCGAACGATCATATTCGATTATCTCTTTTGTTATAACGCAGAACAAATTATTATGTTTCTTAACACATGTATCTAACCTCACTACTTTGAGTCGTGTGAGTCTGGTTTGTTTCTGAATGTGTTTAAACTATCTCACGATACACGCGAATGCAATCCTTGACGAAAAAAAGCACACCAACCCATGGCCAGATGAACTGCGCCATAACCAATCCTAAGATATCCGATAGCCTCAAGCTGGTAAAGGAACGGAAACGCAGCACACAGAACAGAAAATAACTGGTCTTGCCGTCGGCCAATAATTATAATGTAATAAAAACGTTCAACCTT
This sequence comes from Anopheles koliensis, assembly GCA_000956275.1. Classification (NCBI taxonomy): domain Eukaryota; kingdom Metazoa; phylum Arthropoda; class Insecta; order Diptera; family Culicidae; genus Anopheles; species Anopheles koliensis. Next base: position 1,939 of record JXXB01023334.1, on the reverse strand, counting down.
ATTGATTTATTGTTTCTTTGTTGAGCTATTAATGATTGCAGACATTTGTGAGGCGAGTGAAACGTACCCACTTTGTAGTAAGAAATAGGTTCAAGCCCTGGACTCACCTTGTGCAGTGTTGAAACCGTGTGCAGCACCATACTACTTGCCGGACGCGTTCCCATGGCAAGGTTTCCCTGCATCGAGCTGGTCGGATTGACCACTTTCCTAGGTCCGTGGGCATGGTACTTTTTTCAGCAAAGGATAAATTTTTTCCGTGTAATCTTCGTTCACATCGTGGATGTAAACGTGAACCGCAACCAGCGATCAATCGATCGATCAATACCCATAGCTGAGAAAACCTTTGCCTTTGCCAGCGTAGGGAGCGTTCGAAAATCCCCCCGTCAGATATATCCTCCCGTCATCCCGTACCACACGTCTAGTATAATTTTGATAAAATATTGAAAATTATATACCATACAGTAGACCGGATCCATTCCCTTCCCATCCTTGCTCGGGTGACGGGTGAGCCGCTGTCGATCAATGATAAATTCGTTTTGAAAATTTACTGACGTTCTTGAAATGGCATGAGCAATATCGTGAACATTGGAGTAGTTTTGAGTATCTCGACTCGAAATTCATCGTAGAGGTTAAATTGTTATACCAAGTATAACCTTCTTTCTTCGTTTTTCTTAGCATGGGAATAATCACGCTTGATTGAAAAGTTTAATGTTAATTAAACTGTTTGAGTATATTTTTTGCTAATATATGAAACCACCAGATATCATCCAACGAAAGTGATTGCAATTTCTACGAATACTAAGACATTCAACAAATATAAAATCAGAATTTCAATAATTACATACCTATCAGATCATTCTCCTAAAGGTAAATCACATTATTTTCCATTGGCAGTGTAGCATTTACCGAGCACTACACCACTATCACCAACTCGCCGAATGGGAAGACTCGCTATTCCGAGGGCGACACACATACATACACGCAACTCGGAACCTGAACGCGATGAAAGTCCAACCATAAATCACTGGATGGCTCTTTTGCTTCACACCGGTCTCTACACAGCTGCGAATACAGCAAACGGCATGTTATATGTGTGTCCACCGTATTCGTAGATCTGCACGGTTTTTTTTTCACACGCGACTCAACATCCGCATATCACCAATCATAGCTGACGGCCACGAGCGCCTGCTCCAACATCCGACCACCGCTATCGTCACGCGAGTGTCTCACAAATAAAATAATTTATTCATGTGACGATATTCGATGACGTTGGTGGAAATTGTTTCCTAGATCAGCGAATTGTATCGTTGGGAGTTGACAAAAAATACACTAACCCAAATCAAAAGTATTCGCGGGACCGTTACGCTCCGGCCTCGCTTTATGGTTTCAATTTTCGCTCATACTTTGAAGTGTTGATGTTGTCCGAGCGAATTGACCGTGCATTGCGGGTGCTACAGTGTCGGGACGGCATAAGTAGAAAAAATCCCCAATCAATGTTTTTACTCAGTCCTGCACCAGCATCACCCTCGGCACAGAACTGGTGCTGGGTGAACCAGGAAAATGGGAACCGTAAACGAAATGATACGATTATGATAACAATAAATTAAATTGTACCTCTTGTACCGATTGTAACGGTGGGCAGCTATGCGCCGATAGAGTCATCACGCTGGTATTGGATAAACACGGTGAAAACCACGGTGATATTCAGTTTGGAAGGAATCGCGTAATAATGATTTATGACTAGTAATATTCATTTACATCAACGTCGAACATTTGGGAATGCGTTATTGGGTGCTTTTGACGAATCTGCTGACACAATTTTATCCTTTCGTTACACTTTTAACTATGTTTGTATCTGATTTTCTTGTTTGTGCAATCGTAAATCTTGAGCATAATTTTTCACGGTTTATTCCATTTTCTCTCTCTCTCTCTCTCTCTC